>JAATLQ010034127.1:0-29343 GCA_013421005.1 Heliconius erato x Heliconius himera
TTTTTCCAATTCCTTATGCGATTTTCTTTCAAATGATGTGCGATTCACATAAAAAACATATGAGTGCAATTTTCTCCAAAAACGAGTTACGAAAAACATTAATTAAAGGTGATTGCGGCAGGATTTTTTTGGGCAACCCTAGTGTAATCTATTCTACTATCATGTATCATTCTTAAATATAAGTTTCATTAGAAAATCTAATCCCTACAGTTTTAAACGATGGGATCTCCACCTATTTGATCTTCTGATTGAAGTGGATCTGAATAGTTTAACTTTCAAAGTCTTCCTCAAGTCAGGGTAGAGAAATTGAAGGTATTACTGCACTCATTTCCCTTACTAAATAGTAATTAATATAAGTTGTACTTTAACAAGCCATTCTGATATTATGTTGATTGTTTATAGGTACTTGTCATAAAACTTTCAATAATATTTTATTATTGATATTTAGACGTAAAATAATATTTTTATCTTGCAAAAATAACAAATACTAAACGATTGCAAATCTTCGTTACTATACAAAATAATTACCTACGTTTATAATTACTTAAAGATAACTGAATCACATTTTGCCAACCTTTGACACATTTGCGCGATATAAGGCCTTAATGAATACTGGTTCAAAAACATTCGATAATGATAAACATTAAGATTATGAATATTCATACACTCAACAATAAGTAATAATTACTTACTAAGTTGCTGGGCTATACTGTTAGTAGCGATTTTGTAAGTGCTATGTATGTATATATAAAATAAAATAATCAGCTTCACGCTGTATCCCGCACACAGCAGGGTAGGCAGAAGGAATTTAGTGTTAAGACACTCCGTTCCCCACTTTCTGCCGGAATTCTGGAGGAATTGCGTGTTGAGTGGCAGAACTAAACGCCGCGCTTTGCCTCGACACCAGAGCGAAGAAATGGAAATATAAATTTAAGTAAATATTTCATCTCCTCGAGTGGGGATCGAACCCATAACCAGTCGGTTTTACAGTCACACACTGATGCTACGCTAAAATAAAATGAATTTAAAAAATATATACTTATGTGGCAATTTCAACACATACTCGTACTATGTTACAGCAAGGTTTCTATTAATCACACTAACGTTATAAATGTGAATGTTAGTTTGTTTGATACGCTTTTACGTCAAAACTACTTAGCCGATTATCATAAAACTTTGTAAATATATTCATAGGAGTATTAAAAAACATAGGATAGAAAAATATCTCATGGAAAATATACAATTTCAGCTTTGGCAGTAAGATCGTCTTCCTCGCTTGTAGTTACACTGGCTGAGGAAATAGGTTAATAAAGTGCTCGTTAAAACAAGTTACATTCATATGAACTAGAGCGCAACCGACAACATCGTATCGTTATAAACAGGATCATCTCCACGTTTTAACACTAGAATTTGCTATTCATAAAAGGATGCATATATTATGCACTTAAATATAATAAACATTCTTTGTAACATTGAATTAAGGATAAACCTATTTAATTAATATATCATAACTATCTAATTTAAAGATATCTATCAGTAGTCAGACGGAATCTACTGCGCACTACCTTCCCCACTTTCCGTATAATTTTCAAAACATTATGAGTTAAGGGGCGGAACTTAACGTCGCGCTTTGTCTTGCACCAGAGCGAGCAATAGAAAATAATTTATTCCTCCGAGTGGGAACGGAACTTACAACCGTTGCGTTTACAGTGTGATGCTATACTATTTCACTACTACGCTACTACGATTTAAATTTCTACGACTTTTAAACATACATATATTTAAATATAATATTTAAATATTAATTTTACCAGATCGCGTAAATTGACATGAAACGGCATGTTACCCTAAACTGTGACAGTTACTACTGGTTTATGTCAAAATTATCAGTCTGTCCAATTTATGCGCCCGCGCCCGCAAAAACACTTAAGTGGCAACTCGGGGCGCGCACCCTCCGAGTGATTGAAACCAATTGACTTGTTTCCATTTCATTTCGAGTATAATTTGTTTTTAACTCGCATGTCTTGCAAAAGAGTTTATATTATTCACGTAAATAATGGCATATATTATATATAAATATTTTTTTTATTTCTGAGATTTTTTTTCAATATATACGATAAATATATTTCATTTTATAGAAATATATTTTACCAAATTTCTTATATCTATTCAAAAATAATTTTATCTTGAATATTATTTATAATTTTACTTATATGTATGTGTATAAAAATATATATATATATATATATTTAGAAGATAAGGATATCCTTATAACTTTTTAATTCGTGTTTGTAAATTTAAAATAAGCAGACACGGAGACGACACCGCGTATGCTCTATATCCCTCATCGAATGAAAGAAAAGTGTAAGTTTTAAATGCAACACCGATACCTGTTTCATCACTTTCTGGATACGGCCAGTGTTTACAACAGGTTATTTATGTAAATACTCTATTTAATAGCTTGTCTGTTCAAGTTAGAGGTGTTGAAGCACACTTGCTGTTCGCGAGTATATCGAATTACCTATCCTTAATCAGTGCTTTCTTTAAATGGAAGATAAAAATACGTGAATAGTAATATTTCTCAAATATATTTTATATATATTGTTGTGATATGTTTATGTATGTATTGTATAAATTCATTATTTTTGTTATAGTATGGAGTCTTATGATCTTAAAATTGTTCTATTAGGTAAGCTATACTTATCTAATAAATAATTTGTTAATACTATTAGCAATATTCGTGGAAATCATAGACCATAGTAAAGTACCATATGAGTTAGTGACCCTAGTGACAAAAAGTAATGGGAGTTTATCCGGCGTGGTGGTCATCCACCATGGTCGGGCTATGGCAGTGCGGCGGGGTCGCGTGAGATCCACCGCCGGATGCACGCAGGAAGGAAGCTGCTAGTTGCCTGCCTACTCCCCTCGGATCTATTTTAGAGTTCATTTTATTCCATTTTATACAACGCACTTTTAAATAAAGAGTTTATTTCCTAATGCAATTTGTTTAGGCTTACGTTTGCAGTAAAAAAAAACGGAACCTCACTCAATGGAAACAGAATTTAATTGAAACAAAAAAACGCAGCAGTTTTCGTATTCTCTTTTTGAAAACAAATGGCATACTACTAATAGTAAGTTCTTAATATTTCTACGCTATGCACTTCAATATTTTATGATTAATATCACCTGTATCATGTTTCCATAATAGAAAATGTTGAAGTTAAATGATGCGTGATTCTTAAAAGGGTTCGACGTGATCATGACGTGACGTGAAGGGATCGGAATTCGGAAATTATCTTTGCTGGTATAAGTTAGCTATCAATATATGTATCTACACTGATCGTTAAATTATTTATAAAAAATATTTTTATTTTTTTAACGTTAACGAGGTCAGTCGTAGGGGCATAAGTGTGTGACCGTAAACGTGACTGGTTGTGGGTTCGATCGCCACTGGAGAAATGAAATATTTATTTAAATGTATATTTTCATTCCTTCCCTCTGGTGTCGAGGCAAAGCGCGGCGATAAGTTCCGCTATTCAACATGCAACACTAGGTTCCCTCTGCCTACCCTGCTGTGTGCAGGATTCAGAGTGAAGCTCTATGCTCTATAAGTTAGTTTTCGATATATCTACCTACACTGATCGTTAAATTCTTTTTAAAAAATATTTTTTTAAATATTTTTCCTCATACTTTATTATATACATATAATTAATAAAAATCATTTAAAAATATTAACACATCAAAATACAAACAAACGCTACTATAAATATCTTTGTTACGCATTAATTTATTATGTACCTACCTACCTACTTACCTTTACGAATATTCATAAAAGCTTTAATGAAATCAATAAAGTAAAATTAATGTAAGCGCATACCGTAACATGGGAGTAAATCGTGGGAAATCTAGAGTGTTTCGTTTCACGGATTATAATAAATAATATATGCAAACAGTCAGTGGAGCAAAACCGTCAAAACAATGTTTTTAAATGTAGCGGAACTGAAACGGGACTGGTCATTGCCTCGCCGTGCTTTTATGCATATGAATATTTCAAATAAACGCCAGTCGTAGCGCAGCGGCACAAAGTGTGACTGTAAATCCGGCTGGTTGTGGGTTCGATCCCCGCTCGAGGAGATGAAATATTTACTTAAATTTATATTTCCATTTCTTCTCTCTGGTGTTGAGGCCAGAATTCGGCAGAAAGTGAGTAACGTAGTGTCTTACACTAGGTTCCCTCTGCCTACCCTGCTCTGTGTGGGATACAGCGTGAAGCTGATTTGATTTGAATATTTCGAATAACTATTTACTATATTTAGTTGCAGATTCTATACTATACATGCTAATTTTGTAACCATTTCTATTCCTACACTTTAAATATTTTTAATGTTTAAAGAAAATTATAAAATATTATTCGTAAGTATGTAATGTAATTAAAATAATAAAATTTAATCAAATACCAAAGTGGTTGCTATATGTGTACCTACATATTATATTTGTGTTTCTTAAGGCTTTCAAAAATTGTATTGAAATTATTAATAAAAAAATCGAATGTAAAATATTATATTTCATAAAATTTTCACACGAGAACTTTCACTCTCTCTGATTAAACGTATGAGGATCATCTTGATCGTATGCTACCAATTGGGCAGCTAATTGAAGCATGCGCGATAACATTATAAGGACGTCTCGGCCCTTTCGTTGGGCAATCGACTTTAATTAGCGCTGTTTGTTTTTGCTTTATACATTGTAATGGTCACTTCTATAATGAAAAAGTCGTCACTAATTATCAAAAAGTTAACCTTATTTTTACAAGAAATACTTATTGTATTAGGTTTAAAGTTTTTGTATAAGTTATTAATTTTATAGATAATATTGTATCTAAGCAATGCATGCATAACATTTGCAAAATTTAACATTTTAATTTCCTGTCACATATACATATTTATAATCGACAAAACGTCTCTACATTTCATGAAATCTTGTCTTGTCAAGAGACTTGTTTCACTATAGTATGAGTAAATTTAGCTAAACGTCTTAAAGGTATTATAACTAATTAACTTTAATGAAGTTTCAGACAGTTTAATTCGTAGACACGCTAGAACCATTTAAAATCTAAATCCGAACAAATAGTCATGCTTAAGGCATTTCCTTGCAGCTATTTTTATATTCACAGAGAATGATATAAGCCTTTAAGATTATTAATTTATAAATAGATAGAAATTTTAAGTATTATAAGAATAATTCTGGACTTTACCTTTGAACAGATATGTTTGTGTAAACATTATTTTTTAATTTTTTGGAGCAAATGTTTTATTACTAAAATTTGTGGGGTGGGCACCAGACACTTCTGGAGTGGGCCCGGACTATCCGGCCCCCCTCTACCCGGCCCCCCTCTACCTACGTCCATGATTCACGGAACAGATTAATAATACATTAAATTACTTAAATAATTTTTTATTAAGAATTTTAAGTAAAAAAAAGATGAATAAAAAAATTCTTTAAAATCAAAACATCCAAAATTTAAAAAATAACATAAGTAAAAAGTACATATATGTAAAAATATTTTTTCTAGTTATTGTTAAATTAGATCAATGTCTATGTTCATAAAGGACTGAGTGCATTCAGCGTCGTCGCCCGCTAATTCTTATTTCCTCATTAGGCGCAGCGTTCCCCGCCGAGCGCTCGCGCTGCGCCCATTCAGTCTGTCACCCGTCCCCACCCCCGTCCCCTCCCCAGTCCCCTCGTGCCGACCAGCGAGCTCATCCGTCGAGCGAAATTGTAGCGAGTGCACTCAACCACGGAGTGTTTTGATTTATTGTCCATTTATTGGACTCTCAACGGTTGCATGCATAAAAATAGAACAATTTCCAACTCGACACTGTATATTGTCAATTGTCACTGTTGTCCGCCAACGGTAATGGCGAGGATGTTGTAATCATTTGTCAGATTTACTGTGCGTCTTCATGAATATGAAAATGTGCCCTTTTTTGTAATATTTTTGTGTTGTTCTTTTTATAAAGTACAACAAAAGTGGCAAACGATACAACGTAACCGACTGGTAGAGGCCAACAAGGATACTAGAGCACAGAGAGCACTCGAGAGCTAAGAGCCGCTAACGGGAAACAAACTGGTGGGTCCCAATTTGCCTTAACATTATCCAATTGCCAGAACCAAGCGTTTGGCGTGGGCCCGCGCGTGACCTGCATAACATTTTCAATCCCTTCAGAATATATTTATTTTATTGTTTAATAAATGTTTATTATTTATGTAATATAACATTTTATTTAAATTTCAAATATCTTTAGTAATATAAAATATCTTAGTACAATTATATATTTCATAGAAAATATATACATATAAATTTACACGCGACGCTTAAAATGCCAGTAGATGATCGCCGCGTGTAATAAAATAAATATGGGCTACTATATCTTAAAGTTTATCTAAGGTCAAGTAACGTATGAAATTAGAATATAGTAACATCATCTTAACCACTGGCGCCAGTACAATAGGTATTATATTATAAAAAAGGTTTAAAATGGCAAACTAGTGTTATCAAAATTCTAATATATGTGCTTTACAACTTGTTTGTAAAATTCTAAGTCAAGAGCCAAGAAAGGTCATCTTTTACTTTTGGTATGAGTTGCGATAAAATATTATATTAAATCTACAAACATAAAAAAAATATAAAAAATAACATGATGTCATTTGGTTTTTTTTTAGTAAATTATAATATAATATCTTTCAGAAGTTCCGAGTTGAATCTTACCACAACATTACTCAGTAGATAGAAACATGAATAGTATTTAGCAATTTATAATTATAATAACTTTAAGTTATTAACATTATAATTAATAAATAAACACTGTGCGCTTTCACATCGTTGCATCCGGTGCGCCTGCGCTCCCAATTGAACTTCCGAGAGCGTTTCCGAAATCGCTCCAACAATTAAGTGGAGCGACAATTTTAATGACTCCAAAGGGAGCAACTATTGTTTTGTTATTATTAGGGCACGAGACAGGATGCTGGCTAATTAGACGGTAATTTACTTAGCGTAAGTGTACAAAACTATTTTTTAAACAGCCGCACGCGAGTCTTTGTTGTACTTTTATTATCTGTTATTTGATTAAATAATAAACTTTAATAAAATACAAGTGCGCTATAATTATTTAATACATACGTTTAAGCTATACAGTTTTATTTGAATAACATGTTTTTCATCAAAATTTTGGTAAATTTTAGGTCTTTTTTGTCTTTCTAAATATATATTCGACTGCTAGATTGGTGTGTCAATTTGGGCGGAGTGTTTTGACAGGTCAGATAACTGTAACGGAAAAGTCCTGTTAGCGACGGGAAGAAAGGGCATCGTTCAATAATGCTATCCATAACTATTAGTCTTTATAATTGATTGAACATATTTTATGTACAGCACATGAAATACAAAGAAATATAAATTTAAATTTATATTTAGCCAAAATAATATTTAGTTTTTTTTATATTCCCTAATTTCAATTTTAATTTCATAAAATTATTTATTTCTTAAATATAACATACATGACATATTAGACAAAAAGTAATGAGATAATATCAATATTATCACATTCGATATCCTTAAATGAAAAATGTTGAGATTGGACTGAAAAAAATGTTTCTATGATTTATAACGCATAAAAATTAGGAAATTAACTCACATCAATCGCGTGTTACTATGGCATCGAAAAATCATCTTAAACAATTTAAATATAATTATGTTATATTCTTTATCGAGCACTGTAAGTAAACTGCACCAATTAATTATATGCGTCTCCTAAAACTCAACCTTATTGTTTTTTATCCTGAGATCATATAATATCTGATATTTTGGGATATTTTTTATATTTGCACGATAATTAAATATGCAAGTTCAGAGAAGGTCCCACAATTCAAAAAATATAAGACAACAATCTTTAAATAAATATTTTGAAATGTTAACCTTTAATTTTATATTATATTTCCATCCATTTCCATTTTATATTTCCATTTCTTCGCTCTGGTGTCGAGGTTAAGCGCGGCGTTGAGTTCTGCCACTCAACACGCAATGCCTCCAGAATCCGGCAGAAAGTGGGGAACGGAGTGTCTTAACACTAGGTTCCCTCTGCCTACCCTGCTGTGTGCGGGATACAGCGTGAAGCTGATTTAATTTTTTAATTTTTTTAACCTTTAATAATTAGAGCAACGTGTATAGTGTTTGTTAACAGATCCCTTTTAGTAGCTTGCGAGTGTTTCGCGTGTTTACGTCTAAACGTGCAGATGTTCATTATAACTTTTGAAGTTTTAAACATTTACAAGCTAAATGCTTGTCTGCTTGAAATTCAAGTGGTTTATGCATTTCTTTGTTACGAGTTTTTTATTACCTTTAGACCTGCCTACTGAAAATATATTTAATAAAATAAATTGATATCTGTATTTATACCCATAAATACGTTTACACGTTTTTTTTAATAAAACCGTATACAGAGTTCACACAGTAACCCGGTTTTTAACGGATTTTCACGGTCGGGTTGCGACCTTTACGGACGGTGGGTCGTAAGATTACACGAACGCCGCAGGTGCCTCTACATTTCTTTACCGCACCCCTACCGCCTACGTGTACTTAGTCTTCTCCGCTAATAATAATTTCCTATTTAAAAATAAATACATAAAATAATGTATTAACAGACTTGACAATATATAATAGATTAGCAGCTATGTTAGTCGGTTACGACACAATTAGTAGGCGAGGATGAGTACGCTCGATCAGTGCCGTTTGTTTCGGGTTTATAATTATGGGTCGTGGCCTCACGCAGTCCTATCAGCAATGTAGAACACGGGAATCAGCGCAATTACACTGTTAAAATGTTTTTGTAAATCAAATTTTCTTGATAAACGATGTAAAATTAACATCTAGGTATATATTTAATATAGCGTTGTGTTTTTTTACAGTGCACCTATGGATGCAGTCTCTGGTTAGAAGGTTTGGAAAATTCATGTCAGACAGTTTGCGTAAGTATAAGATTAAATATATGAATATGTAAATTAATTATGTGAATAAATAAAAATAGTAAAAATGTATTTCAGAATGTTACTTCAGAAGCAGTATTCTCAAGAGAATTATATTGTGTTATGGGATGCAATGAAGCTTTAAATATGTATTTTCAGAGTATTAGAGGTAAATTTTCCCTAACTATTGTTAAATAAATATAATCTACTTAAAAACTATTTTAAAATGTTAGGTATATACTTCCTATCTTCAATAAATTTTTAGTATACATTAAGCTATATATTTCGTTTTCTAGATCTCCTTGGCACACCTCCTGCGCCAGCTCTCGTAGCGGATAGTCTAACAGCTACGTCCTTATCATTAGTTTGGGAAGCTCCAAATCTTGGAAATCTTAGTTATCTCGTACAATGGCGCTACGAAGAACTACTTGGAAGCTGGCAGTATTATTCAAACTCGAGTCTCTCAGACAGATCCATTATTCATGTAGAGAATTTGCGGCCGTATACCAAATATAGAGTAAGTAATACTTAAAATAAAATAACTCCGAAACATGAACTGCATACATTTTGAATAAAATATGTTATTTAAATTTTCAGTTTCGCGTCGCGATATTTTTATCAGGGCACAGTGGTGCTGGTGAGCCAGTCTATTCTACACCTTCAGTGGTAATATCCACTTTAGAGAGTGGTAAGCCCAGTTCTGCTCCAACTGCGCTACGAGCTGCCGCCCCTGACCCGAGTAGGGTGGCTATTTCATGGGAACCTGGACCTTTCCCTAACGGACCTCTTATCTCATACGTACTTAGGCTTGCTGATACTCAACCCAATACGAATGATGCTTTGGAAGTAAGTATAATTTTACTTATTTAGAAAACGTATAAAAATTTGAGCGTAACTGGAAACTGTAACTGGAACTGGAAACCGACCAGGAGGAGACGCGGGTTCGAGTCCCGCTACGTTCAAATTTTTATACGTGTTCTAAATAAGTATTTTTTTTCCTAAATGTGGAATAACACTTTAAAAATGTTGAAAAGTATAATTTTTCCTTGTAATAAAGAAAAACAACTATACGAGTATAATAATACGTATGGGAAATTTGTTAAACAATATTCATTAGATACAATTAAAATAATGACAATTTTTTACAATTTCTTTTGTAATTTAATTAAGGTTTAATAAATATAATTAACCCAATAGGCTCAGTCATAGTAATTGAGGCCGTCGTAGCGTAGGGGCACAAGCGTGCAAACTGTAAAGGCAACGGAAGTGGGTTCGATTCCCATTCGTAGGAATGAAATATTTATTATTTTTATTTCTCCGCTCTGGTAATAAGTAGAGCGTGTCGTTGAGTCATTCAACACGCAACACCTCCTGAATTGGTCTCTTTCGTAATATTATCAGAGCACTCATTACTTTAAATAATTGGTTTACAAGTAAGTATCTTAAATGATATCCAATATATTTTTTACAGGACATGCCAGCGTCGAACAATACACTATTTTATATGTTTCAAAATCTGGAACCAGCAAGAGAATATGAGGTCTCAGTAGCAATGCGAAATGCTGTAGGAGAAGGACCTAGAGCTTATGTAAAGATTAAAACACCCCCACTACCTACTTGTAAGTATTTATATATTTAAATTAATTTATTAATTCTTGTGCTTTAAAAATATTTATATACCTACTGGTTCCACGGCTTTATTTTATTTTTTTACCGATTTCTGTCCGAAAAGGTCTAAAAAAAGATATCAATTCGACGATATTTTTTTTATGTTTGTGGCTAACATTTTACATAATAACATACTAACATTAAGTGTTAACTTAACAAAAATTATTTAATTATAAAATTATTTACAATATGCAATGTCGCCTCTTTAACATCCCTATTGCCAATTTTATTAAAGTCAAACCAGTCGTTAGCTTGACCCGACGCGAAGCGCATGTTTCTTGCTTGCTTGCTACAATCGCCACGTGCATTGTATATTCTGTGCTCTTCTTGCTATTTCTCCTTTACTTGCTTTCTATAAAAGACAAAAAAAAACCGACTTCAAACAACGAACTAAAAAGTAAAAAATAATTTGACAAAAACTAAAAGTAAAGTACTTCGAATTTGTTAAACAATAATAATTCCAAAAAGATTTTATAATTTTGAAGTCGGTTTCAAGATAATGCTACGACAACAACTTTACTACAATATCGAATTATTAAGCCTGGTTGTCTTACTTGGCTTTGTTTATTATTCATTAATATTTTCATTTCTTTGCTCTGGTAACAAGGCTAAGCACGGCTTTGATTTTCGCCACTTAATACGCCATGCCTCGAAAATTTGTCAAACAGTAGAGAATGGAGTGTCTGAAGACTGTTTTCACTATGACGTCATCGTTATCGACAAGGCCGACGAGGTGCAGCGGCACGGAGTTTGAATGTATTTCCGTTGTTTGTGGGTACATATTTTTACTTCCTCACTTTGATAACCAAACATACCGCGGCGTTAAGTTAACAAAGTAGCGGAACTGAACGCCGACAATATTAATATGAATATGTATTTTTTTTATTTTCAGCTGTTCCTAGTCAACAACCCGTATTAATTTTAGGTGGAGAGCACAATATTCTAGCTGCGCTTGCTAATGACATGCTTTCAGATCCTATAGAATTATATAGCACAGACTATAAAATTACAGGTAAAAAATTATATTATTATCAGTAGAAGCAGAAAATTCACACCTATATATAAAGTTTTTACATCGACATTTTGATCAAGCAAGTTTATAGAAGAAGATAATTGGTGGTTTTAAATGTTCTTTTATAATTGTTAATTCCTTACATCTATTATTATCATCGCTCATTACAACCAAATCATTATTTCTTATTATTGATTGATTTTCATGAAATGCTCGATCATTTCATCTAATGTGAAATTCTACAATATGAATTAGTGTTTTGTATAATATAAAAAGTAATTTGATTAGCAAAGATAAAATTTTTTGAACACTTATTGGAAAACAAATCCTTTTTGCAGGTGTTGGCCTCGATTTATCTAGTGATTCTTTATTTGTGTCAGTCTCTGATGGATTTGTTTATCGAAGTTCTCTAACTAAAAAGAGTTTGTCAGAGCCCATACTCACTCCAGGAAATATTTCATATAAACCTTTGGATTTATCCGTGGACTGGCTTAACCGCCATTTGTACGTACTTGGCGAGGTTTATTATACAAGAGAGGGTTCTAACTGGTCAAATACAAGCTTATATTCAAGTTGGGAGATACTAAGATGTGATTTTGATGGTAAAAATGAATTAGTCGCACTATCTGGTTTCAATTCCCGTCCAATACATTTCGAAGTGGATGCATATAACGGGTAAGTAATAATGAATATTAATACAACATTATATAATTTAAAACTGTCATAATAATGTATTTGATATATACATTACAACTATATAAGATGTTAAAATATTTCAGATACTTATTTTGGGCTTTACAAGGCGTCGAACGTGGTGGTTTATACAGATTGGATTTAGCAAATATATCAAATGGAGTTCGACATGACGCGCCACCTGAATTGATTGTGAGAGATCCACATTTGGGAGCTTTCACAGTTGACCACGCCGATTTTAGATTATTGGTTGCACATTTGCGAAGAAACACAGTTTTAGCTGTTTCTCTAGATGGGTAAGAATTTAACACTACATTTAGCACCAATAAATCTCAATTTATTACTGGATAAATACAATTTACTAATCGATTTTTTTTAAAATATTTTAGACGAGAAATAACAGACTTTCGAAGTAACACACAAACTCCAATGTTTTTCTCTGCACGTTCAATAGCATACGCAAATGGTTTGTTCTATTGGACGAATGGCCAGGAAATGCTCACTGAGGAGTATCACGATCAAAGCGACAGTTACTTCCACAATGAATATCCTTTAGCATATAATACAAAACCTATAGCAACTAGGCAAGTTCTGGTAGCTTTGAGAAGCGTTCAACCGATCCCTGTCCCGGTTAATCCTCCCTTTGGCGTGCAAAGTGTTATGGGAATTAATAGAGCAAAAGTGTCATGGTCACCACCACACCTACTTGGCCATCAAGGAACAGGAGCTTGGCAGCAGTGGACATTTTATGTACAACTTACCGAGCTCAAATCTGGACAAATAATGAAATTGTTAGTAAATAAATTATATATTATTTTGCAAATGTTAACTTAATTGATTGATTGATTAATTGATTAAATAACACATTTCAATATTATTTTAGTGAAAAAATAAATGAATGTATGTACGTCGTTGAAAATTTGATACAAGACACAGAATATGTTATACGAGTCGCTGCAGTTACCGACTCCGGGTCAGGCCCGTGGTCTTCAGAATTTGTTGGGAAAACTTTAACACATTCCCCAGCTACTTTACAAAGTACTTTAGTGTGGTCTGGTCCTGATGGTTTATTGCAAACAGATTTAACTGGTGACAAATTACAAACTTTAATTCATAGGTGAGTTTCACTTTCCTTAATCAATATTACATTAAGCTATGTACTGAAACTTTTGTAATATTATATAATTGCAAAACTTTTTTTTTTGTTATATCGATAATTTGAAGATTAGTTTAATTTTTGTTTGTCATATTTTTTAGATCTCGATTAAAAAATGTACATATCACTGATATATCATGGTATAGAGACATTCTCTATCTGGTAACAAATGCATCGACGGTGATGTGGTACAATATTACAAGTCATGAAGAGGGCTTTATGCCGGACATGGATAACGTGGGCAGCTTAGCCGTCGATTGGGTTGGGAAAAAGATTTACTGGTCCAATCCTAAGCAACAGTTGGTAAGTGTAATGAATTGTTATTTGAAATGTCGAATATTATATTAAGAAAATGTAAATTAAATTTAACGATTTGTAGTAACAATTTTAAAATATAAATATATATACATAAGTATGTCTTTTTATAGATAACGCGTGGAAACTTTAACGGTGAAAACCGAGAACCAGTGCCTATAGTGACTGTAGCTAAAGAGCTCACAATAGATTCTATGGGGGCTTATATTTATTGGAGCACCGGACATGCAGTTGAAGCCGCTAGGTTGAATGGGGAAAACAAAATAATCTACTATCCAGCGCAATTATTTAGCGGGAAACAAGGTAATACCCATTATATTATAATAACAAGAAATTATGCGAAACACATATCTTAGAATTTTAATATATGAATAATGAATTTATGGGTAATTGATATGCTTATATATATGAGGCCAGTCATAGCGCCTAGTGACTCTCAACGCGACTGGTTTTTGTTTCGATCCCCACAAGAGGAAAAGAAATATTTATTTAAATTTATGTTTCCATTTCTTCGTTCTGGTGTCGAGGCAAAGCCCGGTGTGAGTTCCGCCACTTAACACGCAGTGCCTCCAGAATTCAGCGGAGAATGTGGAACGGAGTATCTTAACACTTGGATCTCTCTGCCTAAACTGCTGTGAGCGGAATACAACGTAAAGCTGTATTATTATTATTAAACAATGTTCGTTTTTTACAATGAAAATCAATGCAGCGTAAAATTTTTCATAATTCCATAAGAAACGATGGGTATTCTTTTATATATATTAGTAATAACATTTACAAGTCAAAATATAATTAACAATAATAAATTGAAACCAAAAAGAAACATTAGAGATTAATATAAAATGTATAATCCTAAATACATATAAAAACAAACCTACGTATGCAGAAATATTTTAAAACTTTTAAGTAATGGGCTATATTTTAGTTGAATTCAACGAATTATGACTATTTCAGTAATGGGTCTTACAGTAGACTTGGAGAAAAAATGCTTATATTGGCTAGTTAGAAGTTACGACGGCTCAGAATTGCATCGTGCTCGAACTGCCGACCAGATAACTGTCGGAACTAACGAGGTATATACGAGGCTTTTTATTTTTAGTTTTGAGCGCTATCATATCATGCAAGGTGAAGCTAAAAAAAACAAAATTATAATGTGTTTATATTTTTAACTGTAGGTGTCCAGTTCATTAGTGACACGGTTGTCAGGGACGGCAACGCTAGGGCCCTTACGTTATTACAGTGAGAGGTTAGTGTGGGTTCAAGACTCGTCTAGAGCAGTGGTGTCCGACTTGGCTGGAAAATATACTGCCGAGCTTATTCCCCGTGTACATGTTATAGCCGTGAGAGATCCCACTCTGCATAAGGATAGTGGTAATTACGTCTTTTTTTTATACCTTCTTTGAAGTTTAAATTATTAATTTACAGAAATCGAGTTACACATTTAAACATTATACTGAATACGAAGTAAAAATTCTTAAAAAAATATGCCTAGCAATTACTACATAATTACAAAGAAGGTTAGTATTTTTTCTGTTTAATATTTTTAAATGACAAAAAATATTTTATTTTTAGAATTGATAATAGCAATACCAGAAACAATCAAGTCGTCTTCAATATCGGTGCGAGGTGTATGGGACAAGTTCAATGTGACTTGGGCGCCGTCTGCGCGGGTCAATGTTAACAACAGCAGGGTGTGCTACGACGTTAGCTTACATTTCCACGGACAGTATAAGATTGAGGTATGTTACCTGTGTATTTAAATTAGCTCCAAGCTGTATCCCGCACACAGAAGGGTAGGCAGAGGGAAATTAGTGTTAAGACACTCCGTTCCCCACTTTCCACCGAGTTCTGGAGGTATTGCGTGTTGAGCTGAACTCCATGCCGCGCTTTGCCTCGACAACAGATCAAAGAAATGAAAATATAAATGTAAATAAATATTCCATTTCCTTGAGTGAGGATAGAACCCACAACCCATCGATTTTACAGTCACACTTTGTGCCCCTGCGCCACAACTGGCATCAATTTGTGTATTTATTTTGTGCATTTTATAACAATGTTACTATTTATATACAGTACCTACGTATTTAACTTTATGTATAAGAGTGCTATTTACTTATTTAGTGAGAATAACAATGTATTTCTGATAAAATTTATTGAATTCACTACTCAATCATTGCTAACTTTCTGCATATTTTAGCGATACATGCAAAATACTATATTTATTTTATATATATATATATATAAGTCTATTATGTTTTATTATACTTTTTAAAGACAAATAAAAGATATGTTGCTCTGAAAATTCAAAGAAATTTATTTTTAATTAATATCATTAACATTTTAATTAATATCAATTAATTATAGTTTACAATGATATATACCTGAAAATTCAAAGAAACGACATCAAAAGTCTATTTGTCGCTCTTGCTTCCATAACCATTATATCACTTGTAACTTTTAAATTCACTATCCGTTTACGACGCCATATCCAAGCTCACGCTTATGCCTATCTTATAATGTAGTGCCATCTACAAAAACCACAGGGCCAATCACGTAGCCTCGTAAAACGCGCGCCAGTTTTAAATATATTAAAGGAATACTGAGTATTCCTTTACATATATAATATTTTTATTTAATTTTTATATTAGAAAACAGTGGAAGTACCATGGCTGGAAGTGACATCGCGCTCGGTGCTCCCATACAGTGCGGTGGAGGTGACGGTGCGCGCGCACTCGCAGTGGGGCGGCGGCGCGAGCGCGCGCGCGTCTCTGCGCACGCCGCAAGCGCCGCCCGCCGCCCCGCGCGCGCCGCGCGTCTACGTGCAGCCGCAGCATAGGTAAACGGAATTAATTCGCTTTATATATATATATATTAACTAGCTTTTGTATGTGGCTTTGTCCACGTTCTCCAATGCTAAGTCGATTAACTAACACCGAAGTTACAATGGGTTACCACAAACAATCTCTCCACAAAGTCCTGAATCAATAAGTATAAAGATTCTATTAGATTCTATTAGATTAGATATTTACTTTTCTTTTCATAATAGGTATGTATGGCAATGGCAAAGTTTGTAACTACATTTGTACAATACTAAAGTCAAAAAGGTCTGGTCAAAACGTATCCTTATAAATCATATTTTGCTCAAATTTCGTCATTTTAGCTCCACCTTTTGTCAGGACAGGTAGGGGGGGTCAGGGAAATGGAGTAGACATATAGATAAGAATCTATTTATATATCTTATCTAGATACTTAGTTCTCCGCTTTTTAGCCGAATTCGAGACATTGAGAGTTGTGAAATGTAACGCCATGCTTTGTCTTACAATAGCTGAAAAATAATTCACTTTATATAAGTATATTGCTTTCTTTCTTTAAATGCTTAGTATCATTTCACAAATAATACAATTTGCAAAGCTTTTAGTAAGTTTAAACGTGTCACAACGATATTGAACCCCTATATTAGTACTAGATTTATATTTAGAGGATAGAAATATTATTAAATTATGTATATTAAGAAGAACTTAGTCATCCAATGTAAATTTGATGAAAATGTGTATTTTCAATTATTCCCTTTCTATAATAGTCATAGCGGATTTGCCCATTCTAACATACATTAACATTAAAAATATTTATATCTCTTGAAATTGAGAAACGTATGTTTTGCTACTACGCTTTTAATAGCTTTATCACAAAATATAATAAATTTATAAATAAGGACACAATACAACAAAATATATACTATTTACAGTGGTGGGCCATTAAACGCGATATTCCGGTGGGAGGTGCCGCTGCGCAGTAACGGCGTGGTGCGCGGGTACGAGGCGCAGTGCTGGACGGAGCCGCCCTCCGCGTGCGCGGACGCGAGCCTCTCGCCGCTACACACGCAACTTGTATTGACTGACCTGGCGAACGCTTCTACTTACTTTTTCCAGGTAAAAAAATTAAATTAAATTAGCTTCCCCCTATATCCCGCACACAGCAAGGTAGGCATAGGGAACCTATAATTAAGACACTCCGTTTCCCACTTTCCGTCGATTTCTGGAGGTATTACGGGTTGAGGGGCGGTACTCAACGCCACTGTAAATTCAATTATTTAGTTATTTGTCGACAAATATTAATTATTTAGCAGCCAAGTAGTCATTGGCCGCCAAATCATTAATAGCTATACACACAGGTTTACCTGTAATTGATACTTTGATCAGAACTAATCCTACATACATTTTTTTCTATACACATAAAATTACGTTGTATTGTTTACATGTCAAATAAATAAATAAAATCATTTTTTGTGCAAATCTAAATGATGATAAAACATTCTGATATAAAATAAATTTATTAAAATTAAAATGAAATCAGCTTCACGCTGTATCCTGTACACAGCAGAGTAGACAGAGGAAATCTAGTGTTAAGACCCACAGTTCCCTATTTTCCGCCGAATTAATCGAAAAATTTCGTATGAATGGCGGGACTCAACGCAGGTCTTTTATTGCTATTTTCCAAAATTATAAAATGTATACGAGTATTGATTTTTGTTCAATACAGGTCCGCGCTTACACTGACGCTGGTTTCGGTCAATATTCTGAAACAGTTTCTGCTTCATCTAATGAAATAAGCCCGATTCCTAGGATTGTGATGTCTTCACACGAGGCTCTTAAAATCCTTGATTTAGACTCAGGGGACAGCGAAAATATTCGAAAGAGTACTGGAGTACCTATAGATTTTGATGTTGCTATTGAAGAAAACATTGCTTACTGGGTTAATAGCTTCCAAGAAATATTTTCATCTAGAATTAATAGTAGTGGAAATTATAAAGTAAGTAATTATGATTGACTAACACCAAAAAAATAGACAACACATTTAAATGTTGTCCCTACATTTGTCTTTTCAACATTTATCTTTACGACTTTCAGTTGACAACAACAAATGACACAGCAACCAGTATATGCGTAGATTGGGTCAGTCGGTCGATATATTGGACACAAAGAGAATTATCCTCGACAGAGACATATGTTATCTATAGGACAGTCCTTGGAATTCCCAATGCTGAACTTATTTTGACTAGGAAACGACCATTAGACAGTCTACAAATAGTTCCTTCGTTAGGGTAAGTTAAATTCTAAAAAAGTTATCACTTCTATAAAAATAAATTCTATGTACAAATTACTTCATATGTATCCTACAAAGT
The DNA here is from genome assembly GCA_013421005.1 of Heliconius erato x Heliconius himera. Lineage (NCBI taxonomy): Eukaryota > Metazoa > Arthropoda > Insecta > Lepidoptera > Nymphalidae > Heliconius > Heliconius erato x Heliconius himera. The sequence continues at coordinate 19,045 of JAATLQ010034127.1, forward strand.
ATCTGTGTAATATTTGGTTTTGGGGATATCCCTGGACTCCGGATCCATCAGCTACAACTTTCGTACTCTCATCAAATCCATTAGTGATGTTCTTTCTCTATTTTCCTTAATCTTCATCGCTCCTCCCTACTACCTTATCAAAGAATAAGGACAGGGAGACTCGGTTTTAACAATTTATTTAACTTACTATTTACACAATATCACGTGTATAAATTAAGAAAATTGTTTCAGGTCATTGTACTGGTATGAAGAAACTAATCATTTAGGCTTGGGAGTGCTAATGACTGCAAAGACAGATGGATCAGACATAAGAACTTTCTTTAATAATTCAGATGGTTTTATGTCGCCTAACGATTTCCAAGATAAATGTGATTGTCCAGAAAGTCCTCAAATTGCAAGTAGTTTTATAATTGACTTGACGAACAATGAATTTGAATTATATTGGATAGACCCATGGCTTCATAATATTTTAGTCACAGATGAACACGGTTGCAATTGTAAAATTGTAGTAAATGCTACGGAAAAGAAAAAGTATGGTTTCACACCAATGTCTATTACTGTCGATAGTAAACGTATTTATTGGTATAATTCATCAGAAAAAAATATTTATTATACAAATAAGTTCAAAGGGAATAAAATTGAACAAGTGAAATCTTCTTACGGATATAAGATTATGGCATTAGATCCCGGGCGTCAACCGTATCCACCACGACGTTGTTTATATCCTACACTTAAATTGTCGAGTCCAAAAGTTATATCTTATTCAGCAAATAGTATAAAACTGAAAATGCCTGCTGTAAATAAACCTGCAAGTTGTCAAAATTTCTTATATAATATGGCAGTTACAGAATATACAGTACTGTATAAACCACGAGTAAAACATGATACTAGTCCTTGTGATCGTGAAACATGTTCATTTCAAATAACTACAAGCGATGAAGTGGTTTTAATCGACTTGAAACCATTTACAAATTACACTGTAATGGTAGAAGCTACAAACTATTATGGAAAACTGCATGAGATAAAACCTGTTGTTGGCCATTCATTGATCGCGCAGACAGCTGCTGAAGGTACTTTATATTTTAATATTTTTATATAATTATTGTAATATATCTAATATTTGAATGAAGCCTATTATATTTTCAGTTCTCCTTTAAATAAATGATACCCACCGGTAAAAGAATATACGTTTTTTTTATGTTATGTATATGTTAAATTATAACGATATTTTCAGTCCAATGTATGTTACCTATTACTACTATATATGGAACTATATTTAACAGGATTAAGTGTTTTAACTTTCTTTGATAATAAGGATAGCTAACTTATATATTATTATGTATGTGCTATATTTTGACAAATATTTCAATTATTTTAGCACCTACAGCGCCAAAAAATGTCAAAGTGGTTGTACTAAGTCCTGTGCTCGCGCGAGTGGAGTGGGACCCTGTTCCTGGCCTGTTGTACGAGCTGCATTGGCGGACTGATGAATCACCATCCTCGTCACATCGACTTAAAGGTTATTATTTGTTAGTTAGTGTTAGGTATTATGTTTTGATAAAAGACTTTCACCCATTTTAACTTAGCATTTAAGACTATACACTATGTATATACTTATACGTTATAATAAGGTAGTATAGCCTTTTATAACTATTTTCAATGAATGAAATATCCAACGTAAAAAATATTCGAATCAGTAGTATCTGAGATTATTGCAAATTTTTGTCCTACCTAAAGAGTTCGTTTGTTCAACCAAAAGAACTCTTCAGGCATATAATATAAGTACAGACATTATCGGTAACACTGACAATGCGTCGCTGTTGCACAGAGCACAACACGATCGAGGTGACGTCGGGGGGCGGCGCCGACATGACGCGGCTGTCGGCCGCCACGCCGTACCGCGCGTGGGTGCGCGCGCGCTCGCGGCACTCGCCGCTGTGGACCGACAGCGCGGCGCTGGCGCTGCGCACGTACCCCGCGCCCGCGCCGCTCGCGCTGCGCCGCGCCGCCGCCGGCCGCCTGCACGTGCTGTGGCCCGCGCCCACTGCGTATCACTTGCATGCGTGAGTGCACTTATTATACAAACATAAGAAAAAACAACAGGTGTCAAACATGTCACTTTTTGTGAAGTTGCTTAAAAAGGGAGCCAAGATTAGCTTCTTCTTCCATATATTTAAAAAAAAATATAGCAACTGGTAAATATGTTACTTTTTCGAAATTCTAAGCAAAATATTTTATACTAGCGGCCTGGCCATTTAGGCTTAGACCGTTATTTTCACACCCTTCTTTTAGAGTAGTGACTAAACTCTGCAACTCGCGTTTTTATGATGCAATGAGCGCTGCATCATCTGCGTACAACAAGCAATTAACATTCGAGTCACCTACTTTCACTCCCATGTCACTTTATTGCACTCCTTGAAGACAACTATCCAAATACAAATTGAAGAACCAAACTGATATGGCGCATCTTTGTTTAACCCGATTGGATGTCAAACCAAGGCGACATGTCAGCTCCTCCTACACGCAGGCACGCAGGCTGAGTGGTTATTGTAAAGAGACTTTACAACTTGCAGCAAGTGTCTGCTCACATTGTACCGAGTTAGTATCTCCCCGGTATAATTTCGTAATTTCAAATTAACAAAAAAATCAAAAATGCTGGAAACGAATTCTGTTAGCAGTCTTTTCTATTGTCTATTGTTTTCATACCCTCTATCCACTTCAGTCAAAAACAATAAATGTACAGACAAAAAAAAATACTTTTTTTTATATGTATAATTTTATATGACAATAAAATAAGCCTCACTTGAGAAAAATAATCCAAAATAAAATCTCACTTGAGAAAAATCTTTAATAGGCAAGACGTAGAGGATAGGAAAGTATAATAATATATGGATTAATCTAGTGAACAGTTAATGATATAAAAATATTATTGTATTTGCAGTTATTCAATGGAATATACAGAAGCGTCAAGTCTAAAAGATGAGTGGATGCCATGTGAAAGTAACGGCAACGCGGAGTGGACCGCCAGCAACCTGCGACCTAAGACTCGCTACTGCTTCCGTCTGAGCCTGCAGTACGTCGAGCACGCACAGCCCTATCACTGGCCCAATGATGATCGTTTTACCTTCGAAACATTAGGTTAAATTGTTAAAATTACTAATTATTTCCTTATTTTTTTTATTTTCTATCTGCTTCTTATTTCATAATTCAATTTCATTCTTTCATTCGACTGTTTTTTTTATGTTTGTTATCTTAGAACTTAGACTGGGTGAACCAATTTTGATGATTATTTTTTTATTTGAAAGCTGGTGCCTGGGTCCCCTTGTAATTTGGTTTGAGCGATCGCATTTTCTATAGCTTTATTCCTAGAAGCCTTAGAAGCCTTATTAAGAAGTTTACCATCGTATTGGATCGATCTGCCCTACATGGAATCTTGATAATTGAAATGTTGATCAGGATGTAAAACGATTTTTTAATAAAATATATATTATAATCTAATGCTTGATTAAGCACTATCATATATTGCCCAGGACAGCATGATAACGAAATTAACCATTACAAACTTACAACAAATATTTATCATATTTTTCAGGAGACGTGCCAGGCCCTCCGGGTGTGTTACGCGTAGAGACAATTGGGGACAAAGTGTTACGCGCGTGGTGGGCCGAACCAGACCACCGCGGGGCACCCATTACTGAGTACAGAATATGGGGACGACCCCATCATAGGTCAGCTTATTTTCATCTTCACCATAAGTATCCGTAGAAAGGATTATAGACAGCTATTAAATAATATTTTTTTTTAACTTCACGTTTACTATGGTAATTTAGATAGAGAGAACTTAATGTTAAGACATTTTAATTCCATTTAAATCTAATTTCGTATGAATTAACGCTCATCGCGCTTATTTACTTTTAAAATATTATGATGTAAAAAAGAAACATATATATTTTAGGAATAACAATGTAAAGGACTATAATATAAGGAATATAAGTGAACTGCTACCGGATAATTTACCAGATGATATTAGTGAGGACATAAAATCGCGTATTGTGCACGAGGGTCTCGAGCTACTTCATAATGGAACAGGTATGCTTTTTACATTTTCTATACAATATTTTTAAGTACAAGATAAAAATATTTTAATTATAATTTAAGATACAAGTATAAAATATAAAGGAAATTATTAAGATTCATGAGAAATACGCTAATGATAATATTTTCGTGGCGACTTACTATAATATTGTTTTTAGTACCTATGCACAGATACAGATAGGGATCTGAGAGCTAACACACTAGCGATATTTTAACAGCTGATACTAAACTCAGTGCAGTTTATATTACAATTTATACTGACTTACTGTATGCTAGCTACTACTTCCTCAGAGTCGTACTGGCTGGTGAGCGCGGGCGCGATATCGGCGGGGTTCTCGGCGCAGGTGCAGGCGCGCAACAGCTACGGCTGGGGCGCGCTGTCGGCGGCGGGCGAGCTGCAGGCGGCGCGCGCGCACCCCGCCGCGCTGGCCGCCGCGCTGGCCGCGCTGGCCGCGCTGGCGCTGCTCGTGGCCGCGGGCATAGCCTACAGTCAGTAATACTTACTATACTCTAATTCAACACATTTTATTTTACAAAACTAAACTATTTGTTTACTTGCTCGCACCAATATCTGGAACCAACGAACAGAAATAATATTTTTGTGCATCATAATTTAGCATTAGCGATAACATAACATGGTGCACAAAACAAACTGCCTATTATAATAAAAAAAATAGCATAATAGTGAAATTAATATTATTCTATTTGTTACCTTGATATGAAGGATCTAATGCCAAATGATTGTAAATATGATTTTTTTATATAAATATTTTGATTAATATTTTTACTTATTTTTATATAGCATATAAGAACCGAAGCAAAAAGAAGGCAGCCATCGAAAATCAGTTAACCGCTAACATCGTCAGACGAGGACCTGATGTAGAGCTGGCCACACTACGACAATTACCAATCCGACATTCCACAAATATATTATACAACCAGGTACACCCTACTTTCAATATAAGAATAGATTTCATAATATAAAAATGAATATAACAGCTATAATTGTTTTGATATACCTGAATGTATTCTAAAGCAATTACCCATAGTTGTGGATAGTTGTGGCATACTACATATGATATCCAAACTGGAGATCGGAAACGTGTCACAGATTTCTTTTTATCTTTTCTGTAAAATGATTGAGATGCGTAAAGAAAGCTTCACACTTTTTTCTATTATGAATCAACAGTGTTACATGACAATTTACAATAAATATGTTATTTTTAGATTTCATGTGAAGAGCGGTGAGCGGAGTGTCTTAAAACTTGGCTCTTTTTATTGATCTTGATTTTTGCGGAATAAAGCGTGAAACTATTAAAACAATTTTTTACTTCCGTTTATGGCATTTAGTTGCGCCAATTAACACGTAATATTTAAAAAAATCGGCGGAAGGTAGGGCATGGATCTTCTTAACACTACTCCCTTTTCCAAATTGATATATGCTGAGTATTTGAAACTTGAAGTTAAGTAGATTGAAGTAAAAAAAAGTTATAATATGTCCTAAAAGTATGTAAAATGTCGTCCAGGGCGTCCACTGCCCGTCGGACGCGGAGCTGGCGAGTCTGCCGCACATCCGCCGCGAGCAGATCACGTTGACCAAGTTCCTCGGCTCCGGCGCCTTCGGGGAAGTGTTCGAGGGCGTCGCGCGACAGATCAACAACACCAACACTGATACTAAAGTTGCCGTTAAAGTTAGTTTATTTATCAATACTTTGCTGTGATATTGTCGAAAATAAAATAATGAAACTATTTTAATATGAAACATAGGAGCACTATGTTATTAATTAAAGCGAATTAACTTTATCTTAATTTTTCTCAAAAGACTTCTCCAAATACTTATCTCTAAAATTTCCTTATTACTGTACCCAATGTTTTATTTAAAAATACATTTTCATAACTTTTCATTAAATATTATTTATAAAAAAAAATACTGAATCAATCTTAAATTATCTTAGACGTTACGCAAAGGGGCAACGGAACAAGAAAAGACTGAATTCCTGAAAGAAGCAGCTCTAATGTCGAATTTCAAACATGAACATATCCTGCGTCTCCTCGGAGTGTGCCTCGATAACGACCCGAACTATATTATAATGGAATTAATGGAGGGCGGTGATCTACTAAGTTATTTACGAGCGAAACGAGCATCTTTAGTAAGTGCCTATATCTATATGTATGTACAAAAAATAAAAATTAAATCAGCTTCACGCTGTATCCCGCACGTGTATTAACCTTGCCTTTTTATTCGATAAACAGGCAAAGTGAAGGTTTACAGAAAAACGGAATGAAGATTTATCTTGGTCTTCTCTTTAAAAAAATAAATAAGATTTTAAACATACGTGTACCTACAGTATAGGTGTACTGTAAATTTATAATTTTATTCTCACTTACAACAAGTCCGTTTATATGTAAGAACCATCGTATTATGAAAAGAATTTTTACATTTAAAATGTTTGATGCCCCAGTCAGAGATGTGTCTCTTATTAATTCTTACTAATCCCAAGAAAGTATTTGAAACTCTTTTATTAATTTGCAGTACACATCCGATTCTCTGACACTACTGGACTTGTTGAACATGTGCGTGGATGTAACAAAAGGGTGTCGGTATTTAGAAGAAATGCATTTTGTGCATCGCGACTTGGCGTGCCGGAACTGCTTGGTGGCGCCGCGCGGGGACAAGCGAGTTGTTAAGATCGGCGACTTTGGACTCGCTAGGGATATTTATAAGAATGATTATTATAGGAAAGAGGGCGAAGGTAATTTAATATTGTTTTTATTGTTTCCTATGTATTAGTGTTAGGGAGAGTTGGAACAAATGCTTTACGTTAAAATACCAATGTTCTGTCTAAGAAAGTATCGCCATCTTCGTAGATGGCGATACTTTCCTATCGTATAGGAAAGTATCGCCATCTACGAAGTATAATATCTTAAATTAGCTATGACCCTGCTAGTTGTTGGTTCTATTTTTTATATATAAACACCTTTTTAAATTTGATTGTATACATGACGGCATAAGCCAAACAAAATGTACACGATTCTAAGCATATTTGACAAAAAAAATTGAGTTATATTGAGTTTCAAATTCAAATTATTTTTTAAATTTTACACTAAAAGAAAATATACAATAGATATACCTAGTAACTAGATAATACGAAGATTGTTAATTTTAAAATAATAACCGTTATAATTAAGGACTTCTGCCGGTGCGCTGGATGGCGGTGGAGTGTCTCGTAGACGGCGTGTTTTCATGTCAGTCCGACGTGTGGGCGTGGGGAGTACTCTGTTGGGAGGTAATTTATATACAAAAATATTTGCTTGCTTGCTTTTTATTGTTAACAGAGCGAGAATATTTAAATAATTAATAATCTCTAATAAAAATCGAGCCCTTAACTGGTGCAGTTTCAACCAGATGCTGTGTCAATGCGCTACGAAGGCCTCAATCGGGAATTATATGAATATCTCTTAATAATTATTTAATAAACTTATTATTTAATATCAGACAATAAATTTTTCAATATCATAAATTATATTAATCAGTTAAATATTAAATTATAATTTTTAAGGACATTGTTGCACAGCGAAATAACATCTAATTGTAATTGCTCTGGTAGTTCCGATCGCTACTTATAATAATATTTTTGAAATTCTAGTATCTTTGACAATAATCGTAGAAGTAAAATTTCGAATTCGAGAATAAACTGGAAAACGGAACCGAGAGAATATAATGTCAAAGTCGCTAAGTTCCTTTGCCAAACCAGGAAAAGTTTAATTTACAAGACTTTTATTTTTTACATAACCTAGGCAACAATTATTACGATTTAGTATAAAAATGTATATTCTCCAGGTGTTGTCACTGGGCCAACAGCCTTACCCCGCGCGCACTAACCGACAGGTGCTGGCGCTGGTGCGCGCCGGCGGCACTCCGGACCGGCCGCCCAACTGTCCCTCTGCATTGTGAGTTGATGAAGTTTACCTTATTGTATAGTCATTTGATAAATATTGAAAGTTCTGCCTATTTCAATAGTTTACAGAACAATTTTAACCTGAAATTTAATATAGATGGTGTAACTGTAGTAAGCAAGACAGGTTATGAGTTCGATTCCCACTCGAGGAAATGAAATACTTTACATTTCCTTTTTCTTCGCTCTGGTAACGAAGCAAACCGAAGTGTCTTAACACTAAGTTCCCTCTGCCTACCCTGCTGTGTTTGGTATACAGCGGGACGGTAAAAAAAATCTTAAAATTTAATTGAACTAGTGGTTATATCTTTAATTACTAAAATATATTAAGCACAATATACACAATACAATTAATGTATTAAACAAATAATATCTTACATTTTTAGCTATGAACTACTACAAAAGTGCTGGAGCTATTCAGCTGAGGCGCGACCTTCATTCCGACACTGTCTCGAAGTAGTGACTACTTTAAGGGACAAAACCTCGCCTAATATCACACTAACAGCCAGCGCGGAACAAACACCGCATTATCTTACGTTACTAGGCGATGGTAAGTGGTTTATATTAATTTCTATTTTGCTTGCCTCGATTGCTCGTTCGTGCTTGCTATTACTCATTCGATATTGATTACGATACTTACCAATTACCAACATATGTATGTAGATATATTAAATAGTTAAAATCGTTCAATAAATTTGCTTTATAGGATTCCGTACCTGTTAAGGAAAAAAGGAACCATTATAAGATAACTTCGTTGTCCGTCCGTCTGTCTGTCTGTCAAGAGCCTTTATCATTATTTATTATATATGATTTCCTGATCGATCGAATCGTATTTCACCATTTACTTAAAAAAGATATAGCCGTTTATATCACAAAAACACGTATTTCGACACTATAAAGGGAATCAAAATTAATAGGGTACTAGTACAGGAAAAATCTGAAAACAATACTTTTAAAATCTTAAAAATTAATAGCAGTAAAAGGCGGGCAAAATTTAGCATTAAAGTCGCTAGTTCAAGTGATATCAGATGAAAGGGCTCTGGCAAAGCTAAGCTAGAATTTTAGAAAAAGCTGAGGAAACCTTAATTTTTGTACGGAACACTCGGTGGGAGAGCCCGACTCGCGCTTGTCCTGTTTTTTGTATTCAGAACTATTTTGATGATCTTGAAACGTCACGAAAAATGGTTAGAAGAAATTGTCTTGATAACGTGCAAATAAACTTACCCAATAATAAAATATCACCAATCAAAAGCTACACCTTTCTCTGATGTTTTAAAATTGATTACAAATTAGAAATATTTGGAAAATGACACTACCTAAGGGCAGTCATAAAGCATGTACTCATTGCAACCTCAAACTGCATGTTAAAAACGAAATTTTATTAAAATTGTGACTAAATTACCTATTTTAATATCATTATCAAATAAGATCATAAATTAACCTAACTAAAACGATATGTTGCATGGCCGCATGTTCAGATGCTGTCGACAACCGAACCTACCTACTGGACGAGAATGACAACACTTTGGGTTAGTTAAAAATAATAATTATTAAAAAAAAATAATCAGCTTCACGCTGCATCCCGCACACAGCAGGATAGGCAGAGGGAACCTATTGTTAAGACTTTCCTCCGAGTTCTGGAGGCATTGCGTGTTAAGTGGCGGAACTCACTTTGGCCGCACTTTGCCTCGACACCAGAGCGAAAAAAATGAAAATAATTTATATTATAAATAGTAAGTAAATAAATATTTTATCACCTCGAGTAGGGATCGAACCGACAACCAATCGATTTTACAGTCACACTTTGTGCCCCTGCGCCGCGACTGGCCTCGATATTATTTTTAAATTTCATAATAATTCTAATATATTATAGAATATTATTGAAATAGTCAATATTTTATTCAGGTTTTCTGTTTAAATATTTTTTGTATTCTATAAATACATAACACGTAACAGTACATAACATATGAAATCTTTGGTATTAACAATTTTTTCTGCAAGTGTTATGCAGTTTTAACGTTTTTAAGCAACAGTACTGAAATTATATATTTTCTATCAACAGATGAAGATTTCCCAGAGCACGAAATGGAGCCCTCGCGCTTATTGCCACAAAGAACGCCCAAATATTTAGAACTCATGTACGACAGCGACTCTCCCGCCAATACCGTCAGTGACGGTTACGAAATACCACGGACGCCATTTTCTTACGCGCCATTTTCAAGACATAGTATAGTTGGAGTTGCTCCGA
>JAATLQ010034127.1:29353-50455 GCA_013421005.1 Heliconius erato x Heliconius himera
TCCGAATAGACTTATAAAACCTGTATATAGAACACATTCCCTAAGGGCTAATACTAGACCTCCAAACGCTACGATCATTCCCTTGAGAAATGGCATCATGAAAAGAGCCTCCCTCGGCGAAGTACAAAGGTCCTTCCATGAACCTGGCCCTTCTAGAAAACCTAACATAGACTTCGACAAACACATCTTTAAGACTACATTTTAAACTGTGATATTAGGAAAATTCATTTTATATAATTCCACCGAAAGATCATATTATAATATTTAACTATTTATTTTATTTTAAATGTAAATATGGGGTCCAATATCTTGTAAATATTAGTGTAAGTGTTTAAGATGAATGAGCAACTAGGTAGGTTTATTAAGCAACGGATCCAGTTCATGTTTTTTCAGGCCATCCATACATTACTCTTCTTTTCCTTTTTACCACTTCCCCGTCATTGCCACAAGTGATTAAATTTATGAGATCCCCCTCCCATAGTGTGACGTCACATATTGCAAATTTACACCGTGACGTCACATATTAAAAAAATATAAATTAAAAAAAAAAATGTTTTTGTATATTACATTTTGAATTGTTACGAACTTTAGGGTACACTCCCCTACTATATGGCGTAATTTATGGATGGCCCCTCACTGTCGACGATTATTATAAAAAGTTATAAATTATAATAAACTTAAATCATAATTGGGATCCGTTTCTAAATGTATCAGGTACAAAATAAAACTATATGGTCATAATGCATTTATTATATTGCTAAAGGTTATCTTAATAAAATTTATAATGTATGGATCTTCTATGATCTTCTGTAATAAAAATAAAACAGTACAATCAGAATAACATAATGTCTCATTTACTTCTTATCAGTTTAAAAATAAGTAAAGAGTGCTTCCGCACAAGCAAAAAACGTATATTTACACTATTCTACATACTAACAATGAAAAAAAACACCGTCTTCTGTAAAAAATCATAGCTTTACTAAAATAAAATCTTATTACTTCTAACATTTAACAAATTTTTACAAATACAAGATTGATCTATTATCAATTATTGGCTTGTGCATATTCTAGAAATTGATTATTTTTTTAGACAATGATAATAGCCCTATTTGAAACACAATACTATATTGTTTCTAACACCTATAACACGAAGAGTCGTCCATTAAAACTTATAGTCTTGTGGGAAAATTCAATAAATTCTAGAATATCAGGAACACCATTTTCTTTAATATTTTTAGAAAACATAGTCACATCTAGTCCAATAAATTAGAATTAGATTATATTTCCAAGAGACGCGGGTTCAAATCCCACGTTGAAGCTTTTATGTTTTCGCAAAATATATTTCTATTTTTAGTCTGGAAAAATACTTTAAAAAAAGTATAAACCACTTGCTTAAATTAGTTACGACTTAAATAAAAGGTAAATTTTACAACTGCGAAAGATTGCCTGTATCAATATGACCTAACTACATTTTTTTATCATTTAAATACACGGAATTTGATATATATATATTTAGTATTAATGAGGAAAAATTGGAATGTAGTTTGTTATAAAAATAATTGCTCAACTTTTGGTTAAGATTTACATAGAGACAAGAAATGATTCTAAATTTAGTTAGACCATTTTAACACAGACTGACAACCTAAAACTAAATATTAATATTGTACTGCATACCGTTTCAGACCTGTAACAAATTATATTATATTTTAGAAAACACAAAAAAAATATTAGTAATATTTCTCTATCTAGTGTGAATTTACACATTAATAATGTTATGAATCAATTTTAGGTAAATATTTTAAAAAAAAAACTTTAAAATCATATTGTGAAGCTCATTATAATGTCATCATCTCATTTAACACGGTTAAAAAAATCCCATGAACACAGTTAATACACGAGACTTCTCAATAATAGAGATTTTTCTCATATCAAGGTCCTCCACATAACCAGGTTTCACTGTATTTTTATTTCATATATTGTATATTCATACAATCACCTAAGCATTAATTACCTTAATCTCCATCAGCGGCAGCAGCCTCTTTAGCTTGTTTCTCCAACTTCATCTGTTCAGTGGTGGTGACCCCAGTTACCATTTCTTGATCATCGTCCTGAGCGTCGTCCTTACTGTTCTCATGTAATAATACATACTCTCGTTGAGAAAAACCAAATTTGACAACATCTCGTTCTAATAACTCTACATAGCGACGCGGTTCCAACTTTTTGTTGTTAACAAATGTTCCATTTGCCGATTCTGCAAAAAAGTTATTACTGATGTAATTCTTATATATTATAATAATAATTTTGGACACAGCTTATTTTCTGCTCTTTCTTAACAAACAGATCAATTTAAATAAAAATTAGTGTTTATACTTCAATGGGTTACTCAATGATATGAAAATACAATTGGACTCTGTGGTGTTATAGTTTATTTGTACTATAACAGATCCGTACTTAAAATTTACATAATTAAACATTGCATAATTCAACAAGATATAAATATACTAAATGATATCAAAATGCAAATAATATATTTTTAATTTTAGCTTCATGCTTTGTCCCACTCACAGCGGGGTAGGCAGAGACGTCACCTTAGTTCTAAGATGTACTGTAGTGTAAAAAATAATAAATATAAAAATAGATATAGTACCCAAATCAATAATGTAAGGACGAACACGTCGTCCTTGCGAGCCGTCGGCGCGGGTGAACGGCGTGGCTCGGTACTGCAACGCTGAGTGCTGCTTGCTAATGGATGGGTGTTCGAGCGCTATGTCCACCACTTTCTTGTCGCGGCCGATAAGGAAACACGACTGTCGATGGATATAGAGTATTGGTAACGCTTTGTCGCCTTTGAATGGATAGAATCTGAAAATGTAAGTTGATGTATATATTAAATAAGTATTAATAGTAAACACTTTTTTTTCTTTTCAATTTCGTATATTTTCTCTATAAAAGGACTAAGAGAATCCAGTATAAAAATACTTCATGCTCCATTTTCTATTCGAACTCAAGACGCTCAATGGCATGTTGAATAACGGAGTTTACTTTGTCCGCACTTTGTCTACCAGAATGGAAAAAGTAATAAACTGGTTGTCTGTAAAGCGGGTTTACAGAACAAAACTTTACTTTATAATTACTTATGACGCTATCACGTAAAATAAGTTGCATATGAATTGAATTATTATCATTGAAATATTATACGAAAAAATTAATTGAAAAATATATTTTTCTCAAGAATCTAACATTTATTTGCACTCTTGAATTTAAATATTTTTTTAGTTGAATTATACAGAAATATTACAAATAACAATGAATGGATAGATGCGTCACAACGTTACTCTTATAAGCAAATTAATCGTGTTGTCATTTTGCAGCAATTCTATGTAGGATTGCTGCAAAATTTCAAACAAATTGTGATTGGTCACTGTCTGTATATGGTATATATGAAAAATAAAAATCTTTAATTCTTCATTCAATTTAAATAGTCTTCACATGGCCTTAGATGTCCTACGCCTAAATAAACTATGGCAGTACTTTGCTCTATGATCATTTTAGAATGACATGGATATAAAAATTGTCTCCGGCTTGGGTGAATAAAGCATGGTTTCTGCAATGTGTAATTTTAAAATATAATATTTGAAGCAATAGCTTTTAATGATGTTCAGTAATAAATAACAATAGTATATAATAGTAGAAAAATTATGTTTTTAGTTTATAATTAAAATTTATAAAAATAAATTTCTCTTTACAGAGCAACAACTACAGTTTTGTTTCAATAATCCACATATTACATATATATAATAATAATTAATATTAAAGTAATGATTTTTAAAGTTTGGTCTGTGGGTTTATCTGCTTGTCTGTGTATTTATTCACGCTCTATTCACAATTATATTTACTGAATTTAAGAGGTTAAAGAGGTTTAGGAGGTTAATTTAAATTTTAAAAAGATTTTTTCGATTCAAACCAATAGTTGCCGAGACAAGCACATTCAACAACATATTTTTGTTTGATTTTATAATATTAGAAAATACATATTTCTTGCATTTTATCTCACCTCCACCTACGCTTCGGTTGTTTAGCATCATCAGGTTCTGTATACTTGATGACAACACCGTTAACGGTATTGGCGTCAGCTGTCAACTTGCCAGAGAGACCAAAATTGGGTTTTTCTTTTTCACCTTCGTTCTCACCCTCCTTTTTCACTTCTGTCTTGCCCCAGCTATACTCCTTCTTATCGTTGTCATTGTCAAATCTGGTAAAAAAACAATGTTTAATTGTAATACAGTGTAAACGCCAAATAATGATTATGCTGTTTTCCTGTTCTCCTCTCATAGGCTGTCGAGGCAAGTATAGTAGAAAGGTATCTGCTGGAATTTTTTACATATAGGTATATGTAAGAAATTCCAGAAGAAAACTCTTTACTATAAAAATCTCTATGTAGTTTTTCGTAGCCCTTGAAAATAGTAAGTTTCCAATTGAAGAAAGGAATGTATTAAAACCTTGACTTTCTCTCCCGTGGTCTGTCCCGTCTGTCGTCGGTCCTATCCCTCTTGTCCTCCGGTCGCCGGTCACGAGACCGCTCCTCCTTCTCTCTATAGTGCACCTCTGGACTCTTGGACAGCGAGGGTTGTCTGTTTAATAGAAAATAATGTTTAAAATAAGTAATAGAATAATTATGAAAAATACGTAATCTCTTCAGTGCCGTTATACCTAATGATAATTTATTATGTATTTTGTTTGACGAGACTTCTTTTATATTTATTTCTCGAACTTAGTTCTATACAGTAAGGGAGATCATTCACAAATTCTCAATTCTCATTCAATGAGTTTTGAATGAGAATTGAGAATTACCTAGTGTGAAAATTATGCCTAAAATTATTTATATCCAGCTTTACAGAGTGCAATAAAATTTTATTTTAGAAGATGGCAACCCTACTTGAGATTCCTATTAACCAGGTTGCACAGTAAAATAATTTTACCTTCGAACAGGTTTTTCTTGTCTAACAGGTCTCTCTCGGCGCACATCACGAACTCTGAAATTGATATAATATAAAATCACTCTCTTTATTATATACAATGTATTTTATAATATAAAAATTATAAAGCCAAAATCACATAACGAAAATAAACGTACACGTGTTATTCAATATTTCGTGTCAAAGCTATAGTGGTAATTTGTTTTCATACTATAATTGTTTTGGGCGTAAAAGAAGAAACACCATATAAGACATTGATTTTTTTATATATAAGACATAATTTTCCTTATCAATAAAAATATTGGTTTGTTTATTAAAATATTAAAATACAACAATGAGGTGATATAAAAAAAAGTAAAATATGCATTGACTAATAATGTTTAAACATCAAAAACATCCCAACACGATGTATATGCAGTTATTTGACACTCCTTGGAAACTTACCATATTGTATACCTTCATAGATATGCAGAAACAGGAAATACCTACTGATTTTCATCCGATCGTGGATATCTCCGTTGTAACATTCATATTAAATGTAATTACACTTATTAATAACGACGAACATTTATTACACAGTAATATTGATAGAATAATCAGAATAATTCATATAAATTGTGTACAAGGAATAATAATTATATTCTATTCAGTAACCTATATATTACTTTTCTGTATGAATTATCATTAATAATAGTTTGTAAATATAAGATTGCTTGACAATATATCATATAATAGTCGTTGAATGTATATATATTTAGTGTATTTTTTTAAAATAATCTTTCATCCAAGTGGAGGTCAGTAGATAAAATGTTTATTTTTTTAATATCTTGTCTTGTAAAATCTTTATTATTACTCTAATAAGATTATTCTGTTTTCATAATGAGTAATGTTAATTAAGTTCTATTACCACATATCCATATATATTTGTGTAAAGATATAATCCTGTATCCTTCCTTTACTTCATTAATCCTCTCTTTGAAATATGCGTTGTACATTTCTTAACTTTTTATATATATATTTTTTCAGACATTCCTTGTATCTTCTACTGTAATAGAAGCAACAGTAAATATCTTCTATATCTTGTTTATTAATTTGGTCTTTTTTTTTTCATTTTAGAACACGGTTTTGTATTATTCTATGCATTATTCTACAATCTCTGTACCAATTTAATTCAATGTTTTTAATTTGATTCAAATAAAGATTTATATGCATCTCTTTCCTTTAATTAATCCTATAAAGATTATTATCTCATCTCATCTTAATATCATATTATTTATTCACCTACTGACCTCATTCTTCATTTTCCAAATCAAATGCGAAACCAAACATTACAAAAATCAAATGCATATCCTTCCTTGTATTCCAAAATAAAATATCCAGCCGAATCCAGAATATTCCAGAACAATATCAATAAACAAATATATTCCGCTCATACTCCTCTATAGGACACGCTTTCACAAATTTAAAATTATCAAACAATATGAAAACAATCGGCCTCCATTCATATAGATATGGATAGATCTTTCCAAAACAAATTTGTAAAATAATAAACTACATATTTCAATCGTTTCACACGTGCCTAGAGTAATTATTAGCGTTTAAGTTGAAAACATTAAAATGTCTTTGCAACTGCAACATGTTCTGACCAAACTCATTATAATTGTCTGTAGAGATGTCACTGTAAAAATAAATAGATTCATTTAACGCTAACCCTCGACGCATTCACAAAACTTTTGTTATTATTTACAAAAAAACGATTATTAAGCCCTACTTGTGTTTATTTAACAGTGACTTAACTAATGTAAAGTACGGACGACAAGTGTTGGCCGCCCTGAAGTTAGCTATAGACGGTTGTGCAGATTTCATATTAGGATTTTTCTTTTGATTATTTTTGATTATTTACTTCCCGAGTTAACAATGCGCAAAAATTCAGAAAGCTTAACTTCAAAGCGGCCACGACTCGCCGACTGTATTGTCTTCTTTATTGGTATTTAAAGTGATTTTCTTGAACATACCTTTCTGGTGAGAATCTTTCTCTCTTCTCGTAGTCCTTGTCTCGATATCGATCTGGTTCAGGAGGACGTCTATAAAAAAAACAAATCTTATCTATTAAAAACAATCAAATTCCCCAATTATTACAATTGGGGAAAAAAATTATGGGTACAGACTTAACAGTTGTGCTGTATTAGCTAATTCTCTTCAATAATCAGATTTTGCACATTGGGCACAATCGTGTAATTACGTGTAAACGCGACACGTTGTAGATTCGATTCCCACTCGAGGAAATGAAATATAATAATTAAGCTATACTTAAGTCAAGATTGTATTCTCATTTCATAAAATGTAAATTTATATTTTGAAAATAATTTCTTTAACTATAAGTGTACAATACCTTTCACGATAGTCCCTCACTTCTTCAATCTCTCTGCGCTTGGGGGCCCTGTCCTCATACCGATTATATCTGTTATTACCTAAAAATTGTAAATTACTTTAAGGATTTACATTCCTACTTGCTTCCTTTTTAATCCTTAATAAAACAGAGTAATATTTTAAAATATTTTTAAAGTCGCTAGCAAATTAATTAATTTATTTTAAAGGCCAGTCGCAGCAGTGGCGCAGTGGCACAAAGTGTGACTGTAAAACCAACTGGTTGTGGGTTCGATCCCATCGAATCCGTTCCTTACTTAAGTTAATATTTCATCTCCTCCGATCGAGGAGATGAAATATTAACTTAAGTAAGGAACGGAGTGTCTTAACACTAGGTTCCCTCTGCCTACCCTCCTTCGTGCGGGATATAGCATGAAACTGATAATAATAATAATTTTAAATGTTTTATTGTGCTATTCAACTGAAAACTAAAATAACTACCTACTATAAAAAATAGAATAATTGTTTCTTCTTGATTACAAAGAATAATTAACATGAATAATAATCAAAAATTCGCAATAATAGCATAAATATAATGATGTCTGTTGGCATCTGTGTTGGATCTTCTAAATGTATAGAAGGTTCTGCACTGATGCCAACAATATTTAAAATTATGTAATACAAAAATTTATTAAACATGTAATAAATAAATAACAAACCATATATTGAATCTCGCCTAAATTAATTATATCTAAATAAAAATATTGAGGCTGTAATACAAATATAATCTAACCAGGGAAATTTTAATCATATTTTATTAAATATGTTCAGTTCTCATTTAATATTATAAACAATTGAAATTTCTAACAATAGTATGAGAATGAAATGCAACCACCATTTTAGTACAGAAATGTAAAACTAATTTATATTTTGTATATTTTATTTATTTATATAGTCAACCCTCCTATAACGCGGTGAGTGCGTACCGCGTTATACGGAAACCGCGCTATAAGAAACTCGGATTTAACCATACAAACTAGGCTAATTCGTAGAGCGTTCTATGGAAACCGTCTACCGCGTTGTATGGAAACCGCGCTATAAGAAACTCATAATTAGTACAAATCACATCATTCGTACCGCGTTATATGGAGACCAATAATTGCAAAGACAAGATAAATTATTTTTTTTAAAAACATTTTTAAAGTGTTATTCCACACTTAGGAAAGAAAAATACTTATTTAGAAAACATAAAATTTGAACGTAGCGGGACTCGAACCCGCGCCTCTTGGACACCGACCAGGTACGTGTCTCAGAACACACACGTTCAACGTATTGCTTAGTGGTCAGTGCGCCTGGTCGGTTTCCAGGAGGCGCGGGTTCGAGTCCCGCTACGTTCAATTTTTTATACGTTTTCTAGATAAATTATAAATTATTTTAATTGAATGTTTATTTAATAAATTATTTTAATTAATGTTTTATAAGAAAATAATACAAAAAACGAAACAAAAATTAAACTAAAAACTATTTTCCAAGTAAAATAAGAAAGACTTTTGTAAAGTTATGTAATCTTTCAACACTCATCCTCGCTGTTAGATATGAGTCGATTAACTCGTCTTCTTTTAATGGGCAAAATGTCTTCTTTACTTAATTCAACTTACATTGGAGAGAAGAGTACTAGAGTCATTCAAAGGCTGTGCGGAAGAAACTTATAGGATGCTGTTGAACAGAAACGCGTTGTAAGAGAACCGCGTTATAGGAGGGTTGTCGCAATTTTAGCTCCGCGTTATATGGAAACCGCGCTCTGAGAGTACCGTGTTATAGGAGGGTTGACTGTAAATAATATTTACCTCTAACATCTTCCCTTGGTTGATATGGAACATCCCGTTCTCGTCTTACACGTTCCTCTCCTCTCATATTATGTTCTTCATACCTAGAATGCCTGCTTAAATTGGAAAAACTGATAAATGGATAATTTATTTAAAATTTAAACTAAACAAATATACATGTTAAAATTAAATTAAATTATTAACATATAAAATTGATACTGTAGTGGGGGAAATGAACTTAGTAATTACTCATACCTCTTATAATCTTCATAATCTCTTGGTCTTCCGCTGTGCCCTTCCTCATTATGAACATAGTGTGGACCAGCACCATATTTATCCCTTTGTCTATCATACCTATCATCCTGCTGTGGATATCTATAAATGAGAAAAATATTATTTTAAATGTGATATAAATATAATAAAATTTAGAGGTCATAGTCATATCGGACTAATATGTTGGCTTGATTTTCAATGGAATAGGAGTAAACTATTTTTGATTTCTTTTCCTGATAAGACATGGTGCAGTATTGAGTTACATTATTGACTACACAACAAAAAATGGTTTGAAAATTGAGTAGGAAGTGGGGCACAGGATGAATTCGATGGAAGGATTCCTTCTGCTTAAAAAAAATATAATACAAATATACTGCAAACTCTCCTTATGTTCGGCCCCATGCAAATATATAAACTTTGAATTGCAAATGATGCACAAACAGATGATGCCAAATATTTTTACTTGTACCCACTATGACAATGCATTTAAAAAAGAGACACTATAACAGTATTTTTTTACTATAAATAAGGGGCTTTTATTGTTCAGTAAAAAAGACAATAGTTTGTGTAGCAATAAAAAATTTAAATATCACACCTCTCATTTCGTGGTCTCTCATAACTATAACTAACTGGGGGTTCTTGATGTCGCCTGTTTGGTTCTTGATAGTATCTTTGGCTTTCTCTTCCACGATCATATTCTTCTACTGATTCCGAACGACGATATTCCTTCCTAAAATTTAATCTATATATTAAACAGTTTTTTCAAGCTTATAAAAAAAAATTAGTAAAAACTTACTGATAATATGTGCGGGTTGGTGGATTGCCCTCTTCTGAAGATGGTCTGCGTTCTTTAACAACACTGTGTAACCGACGCTCTGATTCTCTTTCATAATTTTCATCTAAAAAAAAAATTGAAATATATAAATTCAAAAATAAGAAATACAAATAGATAATTTATATAAAGAATTATTAATTCTATTATGAAATAACCTCCACTAGCTGATTGCGCTCGTTTAGAATGCTTATGTTTATGTTTTCTCTTCTTTTTAGGAGATATTTCGCCTTCACTTATCGAAATCGCATCATCAGATATGTCGTCGTATGACTCCGATCGTCGTTTTCTCTTATTGTGCTTCTTTTTCTTTTTCTTATGCTTACGTTTTTTTGAGCGTTTTTGATCATCCGTGTTACTATCAGAATCGGAAGAATCAGCACGTTTTCTTTTTTTCTTATGCCGGGGCTCAGATACTGAAGAATCATCACTTTCACTATCTGAAGAACTGCTTGATTTTACACTATCATTTGATTCTTCAGACTCATCAGAACTGTCGTGATGACGCTTTTTAGATTTCATTTTCTTGATCAAACGAAAAGATTATAATATATTTATCGATAATAAAATAATGTATTAAGATAAGATGGACTCTCGTCTTCAGTTTTCACCACAGATTACAAAAAAAAGAAAATATAAGATTAAAGATAATAATAAAGTAACAACCACAGAATATATTAACCCAACCCAAAAGGCTAAAAATACAGATCTGTGCACATGAATTTCAAAATCTTCCACAGCTTAACTCTATTGGACATATTTTGGCCATTTTCTCAAAAACTATAATACAATTACAATTATCACCAACTACTTCGCTGGGATCGCCATGTCGTCTACAACGTTCCTGCAAAATTTCAGAGCTGTAGGTTTTACAGTCTACAAGTACTCCTCCTAGCATTACAACGAAACACACTTTTGACCAGTAAGAGCTTCGCTTCGCTCAGCTCAATGATAAATAGCAATCACACAAACACAGACACAAAACCAGGATTGATCTTGAGATGCCGTTTTCATTCATAAATAAGATATCTATGAATGAAAACAGTATCTCAAGATCGATCTCAGGCTTGAGGGGAATTTATTAATACGGGCCTACGTCTACTATTATTTATTTCTTTTATTATGTATTGTATTGTATGGTTTTTTTATAGTGCGCATAAACTACCAAGATTTCTAAAACTGGTTTACGTAGTATTTTTTTTAAGATGTTTTCATTTAGGTTGACTTCATTTATTAACTGTGTCTCTGACAAGTAGGTCTTCAGCTGCCTGCCTGCATATTTGATATCACCTTTTGTAAACCTACCCATAAATATTTACAACAATTTCTATTTAATGTATTATTCTATTAATAAGTAACAAAATAACCTACCTATTGTAATCTAGAAAACATCTACTGCTTTTTACAAAACTATCAATTACAGACAATAAACAGTAAAAAATACTGGGTTAATAAAAAAATATTTGTAAAAACAAAAACCCCGACTGCATCAAACTTAAAAGAAAATAAACAAGCCCAATAGTTTATTAGGATTAACAGTCGGGACCTCTTTAAATTATGCAGCGTTCCTGGTAAAGATTTTATTGATTGTAGAATTACTTATAGGTCCCGACTGTTAATCCTAATAAACTATTGGGCTTGTTTATTTTCTTTTAAGTTTGATGCAGTCGGGGTTTTTGTTTTTACAAATATTTTTTTATTTTTCATTTTTTTGTAACAATTTATTATGGTAATGATAATCATGATATACCTTTTTGAAATCCTGAAATTGAGCTCTTGAGTTTGATACCCATATTGTAGTATTCGAACCAAAAATATTTTTTTCTCTAAGTCCAATGGCATACCACAGCCGCCATGATTATTTTTTATTAACGTCACCTATCTAAGAACACTTGGGCTGCTAATACAAATCTAACGATACCTCAAATATGTAAATTCGTTCAGCGGTTCTGGAGATACGAGGTAATAAAGAATATTACATACATACAAGATACGTGCGAAAAACATAACCCTTCCTTAGCAGTCGGGAAAAAGAACCGACATGAAGAACTAAAAAGCATAAAATAACTTTACAAAGATTTAATTTAGAATAATTCTTATGAAAAATAAAATCTTACGCTATACTACTCATATAAGTTAGAGGCCAGTTGTGGCGCACGAGCACAAAGTGTGACTGCAAAGGCGACTGGTTGTGGGTTCGATCTCCAACCGAGGAAATGAAATATTTATTTCCTCTCAACACGCAATGCCTCCAGAACTCGGCGAAAAGTGGGCAACGGAGTGTCTTACTACACTATATATACACTACACTAGGTTCCCTCTGCCTACCCTACTTTGGGCAGGATACATCGCGAAGCTGTTTATTTTTTTAAATTTCAACTCAAGAATATTATTGTCAATAATAAACGAACATCGAAGCTAAAGCATTGATATTCGATGAAAATCGAAAGAAAAGCTTGGATGTTAGCCAACATCGATGTTTTTTTTACACATCGTCATCAATAAACAAAAAAATCGGGCAATCGCCAGTAGTGCTAGACCACCAAGGGTTCCGTACAAAAATTGGAACATCAAGCTTAGCTTAGCCAGAGCCCTTTCATCTGATACCTCACTTGAACCAAACTTTTATACCAAATCTTGCCCCCCTTTAAACTATTATTATTCAGGTTTTAACAATCCTTTTTTTCAGTTTTTTACTTTTTTTCTGAATGATTACTATCTGTATACGAGTATGCCAGCTGCCAAATTTCATAATTGTAGGTAAACCGAAAATATCTTATTAATTTTGATTTTCTTTAAAGCGACCATATCTCTTTTTAAGTAAATGTAGAAATACGTTTTTTTAGAATATCATGGGGCCGTAGATCTATTATATGGTTAAAATTTCAACTTGATATCTCCAAGTATTCTTGAGATAAAGGCTAGGATATAGAGGATAAAGACGGACGGACAAGAAAGTGACCTTATAAGGGTCCCTTTATTCCTTAAAAATTACGGAATCCTCACAAGTACAATATCAAAGCTTGGCAAACCCAATAGGTCTCTATGAAGCTCGAGAAAATCCCGATTTAGCATCGTCGGCTCCCGTACTATTATTTTGCTTTTCCCAGAAATGCTCTGAAAACAATTATAACCCTAATATTTTTCTATTGACGCCATATTGTGTATCTATTGTAAAAATCTAATTTAAAGCTTAAAAATGTTTCTATTGACTTCTTAGCGCGAATCAATTCCACATCTCAGTCTATTCATCTTTTTATAATATCCCATCTTCCCATCAAGTATATCTTTTACATATTTTAAAAATAAATATGGTTTAGACATATAGTTACAAGCATCAAAATCAACCACAATATTCACTTTTCACATTTAGAATTATTACTTTTTAGATGTTAGCAATATTATGATCAAGACAAAGAAATTTTTTTATTACCGTACCAAAAATAGGCAACACTTACAGTGACAGATTTGAAAACACTGTCAAAATAACTGTTTGACATATGACGTTGATTATTGACTTGACGTTTCACGTTACTTTAGTCGGTACTTGATGATTCTTTTCATACGATACGAATCCATAATAAAAGCTTTTATATTTAATATGTATCAAAACTAAATAAAAATACAATTTTTAAAAATATATCATAAAGTTGAAGTTGCTTACCAGATAACTTTACATAACTTAATTATAATTATTTGTGGTATACTATATTATTACTCGTGTAACTTTCATTATACATAAAAATAAATAGTATTTATTCTCTCGTAATAAATAATAATGGCTACCCGTAAGAGAAGTGGATCTGGATCTAAGAGACACTTAAAAGAAAAAGTTGTACAAATATATGAATCTTTTTTCAAAGGAGATGATTTAACAAGTGATAACCCCACATTTTGGGATGAGTTTTTTTTATTAAAACCAAAAATACCACAACTGGAAGCCGAAATACAAAAACTAACCATTGAGCAATTAAATAACTTAAAGGATAACATTAATTTATTGGTTATACAATGTATAGAAATGTTAGGACAGGAGCATCATATCAGGTAGGATATTTAATTTACCAAAAAAATTTCTTACGAGTTTTCATAATATTATAGTTACAAAGCCATTGTGATATAGTATGGATTTGCACTTGACTGATATCATTTCCTTACTCTGGTATGACATAGTGGTGAAAAATTTCATTACTCAATACAATATCTTAAATTCAGGTGGAAAGAGGAGAAGTAGAATTAAGTATCGCAACACTAGGTTCTCTCTGGATACTCTTCAATATGTCATAACAATAAGAAACAATTCACAGGTTGGTGTACGCTTTACAAACATTTAGTGCTATTTTAACTACTATGTACCAAAGAGCAGGACAAGATTCTTCTATAAATATTAAATATATATTATTAGGATCAGACAATGCTAACACAAAAATGCAAAAATTATTGGAACATTGCAGCACAATATTATCAGGTAAAATTTATTCATATATCACTTAGAAACCTCTTTACAAGGTTTTTTTTTTTCAAAATTTGCAATTTTCGCATCTTTTATTTTAGATAGATAAAATTATTGTAAATCAAATCTCTTTCAAAATCTGTACATAATTGAAATTATAATTCTAAGTTAAAAATAATTACCTGAGGTAACTGTTTATGTATTTTAAAATATTAATATTTCCTTATTTGACTTATTTATAAAAGTATAGTTTATAAAAATATGTCATATTTCTAGTATTTAATAGTATGTACATAAATAACAAATCAGTAATACAACATAGTTCATTTTTATATATCAGTATCATGTAGAATTTTATTATCATTACTGAAACTAAACATCAATATATGAGCTCAATGTAGGAAAGAAAAAATGAGAAGAGATCATGAATGCATTTAATGACAAATTTGAAAAAGAACAAAACCAACATAATAATACAAATTTAGAATAAAGAACATTGCAAAGAAAGAGACTACTAACTATTGTATAACTTTTTTATTTTTATTTTTTTTATGAAATTTAGTGATATTTAATCTTATTTGTTTTTTTATAGGTGATGTGCCAGATAGTTTAAAATCAATGGTTTTGAAATTACTCCTTATAATTGCAACAGGATTTGACAATATAGATGACAATCCACTTGTTGAACATTTAATGTTACATTCATTGTTTGAACCTTTAATACAGTTACTTTGCACATCTAGTGAAAGACAGCAACATGGTATGTTCTTTTCAATATTCTTTAGAAACATAATGTCCAAAAAATTTAAAAGCATTTTGCTATCCTCTGTTAGATATGTGAAAAAATTAAATTAGTTGTCCTCACTTACTTAATGTTATTACTAAATAATAATCAGCTTTATGCTGTATCCCGCACACAGCAGGATAGGCAGATGGAACCTAGTGTTAAGACATTCCATTCCCCACTTTCTGCTGAAGTCTGAAGGCATTTTGTGTTGTGGTGGAAGAGAGGAGTAATGAAAATATAAATTTAAATAAATACTGCATTTCCTCGAGTCCAGATCGAATCAACAATCAGCCAATTTTGCAGTCTCAATTTGTGCCTCTGTGTCACGACTGGCCTCAATTATTACAGTTAACAGTATCTTAAAAATTTTCTGTCCAAGCACCATATCTTAATTATATAAAATCTTAATTAATTATTATATCTTTAAGAATGATGGCCTTTAAATCTGTATTAGTGACTATCAGTGGAAGTCACACAAAGGACCTGTGTACTTGTCACCTATATCATATACATATATTTGCTTATTATATTAAAACAGCAATTTCAAAATCATATTAATACATTATAATTATTTTGCAGTGTAATGTATGTGACATTTAGGGTCCATTGTTACACAATAGTGCCCCCTTAAAATGTAACATATTTTATAGATGGCCACTTATACACAATCTTTATTTTTTTAGGATATGATGTAGTACTTCTATTAATGTTCTTAGTTAATTACAAAAAGCAAGAATCTGCTAACCCATATGTGGTTAAGTTGTCCATACTAGATGATGAACTAGCCTTGAATGGGTAAGGTTGTATGGCTATATTTTATTTATTTTAATATCTAAATGAGGTTGTGGTGTATAATAGGACACTATATACAACAACAGTTTTAGGTTCAATCCCCACTCGGAGGAATATATTTATATAACTTTATAGGTGAAATATCAGATAGTATAATATTTATATTTTTTGCCCTTGGTAGGCAAAGCGCGCCATTTATTTCTGCCACACATTACGCAACTGCTGTAAAAAAAGGAGTGGAACAATAAATATGCGGAATAGACTGTTTTAACACTAGCTTCACTCAGTCTATGCTGCTATATGTGGGAAAAATTAGTGTGAAGTTCAAAGAAAATAAAAAAATTGTTTGGATAGTGCACATATTATAGTGTGAAAATAAACATTTATTTTAGTTCTCTTAAAGGTCAACATATAAGAGAGAAGTCTATAAATAATAATTAACACACAATAAGTTTATCTTTTTATACAAAAATATTAATTGAGCTCGTTTTATTCGTCTTGACAAGTACTTTGATGCTTGACAAGTACTTTGATGCTTGACAAGTACTTTGATGCTTGACAAGTACTATGATAACAAGGGTCTGATGATGGAGCTGGAAGGTGGCCATAAGAACTACGTAATTAGACGACGCAGCCCTATCGAGTTTGAGCTTTTTTGATTTGTCTTGCTAACGTGAATATAACTAGTGAAAATTTCGAATTAAAAATATAAAAAAGTTAAAAATAAAATTTAAAAAAAAAACCCTTTTTTAAAAACAAGCTTTTATTATTTGTTAATAAAATTTAATAATACGTACACCTTAATTAATAAATCTACCCGTTCTTATCATAGCAATAAATACCAATTTTGTAAATAATAAAAGTGTGTTACATTTTGATACCGAGAGAAAAAGATGCTGGATGTTCTTAATTATACCATCAAAATGTTAAGATAGTGGTGTCTTGACACTGTGATCTATAGTTCTCACTAATAATATAATAGATAAAGCGTGAAGCTAAAATAAATCATTTATATATGTATATTTCAGTTACGGCCAAGTAATAACAGCTGGATTAAATGATTTTGTAATGTCTACATTTGGTGGAATGCAGACTAGTGGGGGAGGCTGGCTCTCCTCTCTCACAAGTATGGTGGGAGGTATATTTTTGACTAGTGATGAGACACAACCGGTTGTTAGAGGACAAAGAAATAGGTATGTCTATATGTTACTTACTATTACTTTTATTTTTACATGTTTTTGAGCTATTTTTATTAAATTCCAATTTCCATTAAAATTTGAACTATTGTCATTATACCAAAACAAATCTTAGAACGTCGACGAGCACCATTAGTGGTTTTATATACGTTAATAATAATTGACTACTATATTTAAATAAATAGCTGAGTAAGCAAAGGGAAACCAGTGCTACAGGTTGTTTGGAATTTGAGAAGATGCATGTTGAGTGACATGTAACCCCGCATTTTACCAGAGCTAGAGTATGAAAATAATGCTCTCTTTTAAGTATGGATTGAATGCATAACAATCACGCCTATAATCAGACTCAACGTAGTCGGTCAGTCCTGTCAGTCGATATTCACCCAAAAAAGAAAATTGCAAAAAGGCTGCCTGATATGTAGTTTATGTTTGAATGTCGTTTACGCCTTTATGTGGTGTACATTAAGGTATATTATTATTATGACGAGCAGCGGCGGCGAGGAGGGCATGCTGCTGGCGCTGTACTCGGCGGCGCACCTCAACCGCAACTTCATGACGACGCTGGCGCACTCGTCGTCGGCCGCCGCGTCCGCGCCGCCCTCGCCGCCCGCCACGCTGCCCCCGCACCAGGTACACCTCACAAACTATGACGGCTTTCGAACTATTGTTTCTATCCAATCACTCTATGAGAATAAGAATATTTCGCATATAACAATATATTAATTAACTGAAATCGGACCGAAAACGAACCGTAAAGGCTTATAACGATATTTCTTTAGCTTCGCTTGTTGCTATTATATGGTAAAAAATAATTAATACTACAAGCACAAAGTTTCATACCTTTTGTATACTGTTTGTACGTACGAGTCACAATAATAATAAAAAGGGAATTCACAAAAACAAAATTAAATGACATGATTCTAAATAAATATTTTAAAAGATTGTTTTTTTATTTGACATGTCAATCCTGAAAAGATAAATGTTTTGGTGTGACTAGTAATCAAATAAACAATTCTGAAACCTTTATTGAAAATTGTTACATTATCGTAAAGAAAGTTGTCTAGATGTTACTTCTTTTTGTTTTATTATTTTGTGGAATAAGTTTAGTCAAATTAAAAATATATATATAATATTTTGTAATTTTAATTACTTCCAAAATATTGTTTAATATTTTTTTCTGCATGACAGGGTCAAGCATAACTACTGCCAAAACATATTTCTACCTATTTTCTGCCTAAATTCGAGACACTGTAATTTGAATAGAATATATATTTTTTCTTTTATGTAGTATTTATAGTATTTTTTAGTCTATTACAATAATGTGAACAATATTTCAGAGTCCTCCAAACTTAGCGCTGATACAAGCATTAGACAATGATCAACCCACAAACTTACTAGTCACATTTTTTCAATATTGGTAAGTTCCATTATTTGTTATATAGGTAGTCTATTCCGTTAACTTTCCTGATTTTATGAAAACATTATACATAGTAAAATTACTATTTATTATAATTATGTTAATGAGCGTATTCCATTTTATAGTCAATGTTTTTTGTACTGTAAATATTTTTGTTTTTTTTTTGTTGCCTAAATATGCTTTATTTACTACTTTACTAAACTAAAGCCACTTGTGGCGCAGGAGGACAAGTGTGTGACTGTAGACACGACTGGTTGTGAGTTCGATTCCCACTCGAGAAATTTATGTGATACAGCGTGAAGCTGATTTGATTTGATCCTAATAAAGAAAGACAGAGAAAAACTGCTATAATATTTTAAAGTCTTGGATTCTTTTCATTTTATTCTTGTTTTATTTTCAATTGACAGCTCAATAGTAATGGCGGACACTCGGACAGAAACAAGTATCAACAAATGCAGTTTATGCTTCATCACTCTCACGTGTATTGTGGAGGAACAGTTCGCAAACTCTATTATGCATGACCAAAATCTTACTTTTAAGGTAAACTATATTGATTATTACAAAAGTATAAGTTTTACGTGACGTGACGTTACGTATTGAGCGGCGGTACGTTTCGTCTACGTAGCAATGGACATAATATAATGTAATTATATCCTCGAGTAAGAATAGAACCTATTAAATATGTTTACAATCAGACGCCTCTGCCAGTGTGCCACGACGACTTAAGTAAAAAAAGCAAAAAAAAAATGGATCAAAATATGTAGTTAAATAAAAATTAAATTAAATCAGTTTCACGGTGTATCCCGCACACTGCAGGGTAGGCAGACGGAACCCAGTGTTAAGACACTCCGTTCCCCACTTTCTGCCGAATTCCGGAGGCATTGCGTGTCAGAACTCAACGCCGCGCTTAACCTCAACACCAGAGCGAAGAAATGGAAATATAAATTTAAGTAAATATTTCATCTCCTCGAGTGGGGATCGAACCCACAACCAGTCAGTCGGTTTACTACACATCGTGCCGCTGCGCCACGACTGGATGTAGTTAGTAAGATTTTTTTGTATTATTAATATAATTAATAAAATGTTACATAAATACCGTCTGTATTGGTATATAGTATATAACATCATTTTTATGGTAATACGTTTGGCACTTTTCATATTACAGGTTCAACTGTACAGACTTCCAATGCGTCATAGAAAAATTGTTCCCGAAGAGCCACCTTCGCAACCGCTGGCTTCGACACTTATTGGTAGAAAACATTTTCTTAGTGATTTCATAAGGGATAAACAAAATTCATAGATAATTGCAATCATTTTCTTTTGATACAATTTTTTTTAATAAAGTTTAACGAGTTATTATTATTTCCAGATCTTCTAGTAGAGTTCATAATGTGCCACCTACTAAAGAAGTTTCCCGGCGAGCTCTATTCTCTCTGCGTGGGTGTTCTATTACGTCTCCTAAGTTACCAGAAGAGGTGTAGAGTGAGATTGTCACGAGACTGGCGGCCATTGTGGGCGGCGCTCATAGCGCTGTTAAAGTTCCTCGTTACGAATGAGACTACGCTTCTGAGGAGGTTTAATATATTTGTTATGGCGCAGCAGGTTTGTTGTTTTTTTTTTATTGTTTAATTATAAATAACTTTTTCATCATCATCATCAACACCATGTTCTAGACCAGTGTAGGGCATATACCAGGCATAAGCTTAAAATAACTTAAATAAAATAAACACATTAGCTTTTGAGTCTATTCATAAATATATATTTTTTTTCTTTTTTGACATTTTTTTGTTAACTTTTAAAATAGGCTAAATTCTTCCTTAATAACATGAATATAAGTAAAAAGCCTTATACTTTTAAAAAGAGGTTAAGGAAGTTATTTGATAATATGCTTGTTATATTGAGCTTCCCTTGCAACAATATGTTGTACAGTATGTATTGTACCTAATATTGTTAGCATAAGTTCTTTATAATGTAGTAATAGGTGTCGCTGTGAATACAAGTACGTCATTTGATATTGTTTCCATTATCGATTGTATTAAGTGGCGGTAGTGTGCTGCGTCTTTTCCGGTGGATTTCCAATAAAAGCACAAACGACACGGCACTCGTGTTCATTACGTTCTAAGATATTGTCAAGACAACTTGTCATTACAATTCATATTTCAATATTGTGACTACGAGAGTAT
>JAATLQ010034128.1:0-21103 GCA_013421005.1 Heliconius erato x Heliconius himera
TCTCACAAAAGGTGACTACGGCTGTCCACGCTGATTCCTTGGCTAACATTGCTCTTATTACTACGGGAAGAGAAAGATTACGCCCGACTTCCTGAACTAGGGCCCGCCTTTCCGTGTCCCAGGCGGGACACGTTTCAAGGGTGTGTTGGGCAGAATCAGTGTCCTTGTCGCAGTGAATGCAAATCGCCGCTGTCTGACGTCCAATCTTAAACAAATAATCACCGAAGCAACCGTGTCCGCCACCTCTCCCTTACTGTAACGCGACGTTGTGCATTCGATCTCCACTCGGAGGAATGAATTAATGTTTAATAATATTTTCATTTCTTTCCTCTCGCACCAAGGCCGCCACTCAACACGCAAAACCTTCAGAATTCAGCAGAAACGGAAACAGAGTGTCGTAACACTAAGTTCCTCCTGCCTACTATCTATAATAAAAATTTTCTATACCAAAAAAGCATAATTTAACAAAATAATTCAATTCAACAAACATAATTACCGTACAGTCAGTTCAAACAGAGGCAAAATTGAACGCTAAATAATTTAAGCTGAAATTGCATTACCTTTGTAACTAAAACGACAAATAATTTAGCTAATAACATAGATAAATATCGGGCGTGTTGTTTGTTCTAAATTAATATGTTTGTTCAGTCGGAAATTTTGTGAAATTTATTAGATATATGTGTATATAGTATAGTGTGACTGTAAAACCGACTGGTTGTGGGTTCGATCCCCACTCGAGGAGATGAAATATTTACTTAATTTTATATTTTCATTTCTTCGCTCTGGTGTCGAGGCTAAGCGCGGCGTTGAGTTCTGCCACTCAACAGGTAATGCCTCCAGAATTCGGCAGAAAGTGGGGAACTCAACAGTAGGTTCCTTCTGCCTACCCTGCTGTGTGCGGGATACAGCATGATGCTGATTTATTTATTTATTTTTATATATTATGTATATATCGTTAAGCGATGTGTTAATCTAATAATATGATCAATGTTGAATATTTATCCCTTAAATGTATTGTATTTTTCATATTTTGAACCATTTGTAAACGGTTGCAGGTTGTAGATTCGATTCCCACACAAAGTCATGTTATTATTTTTTAGGGTTCTGTCTGACAGGAGCCTTTATAGAGATATCGAGTTGAAATTCAAACCATATACTTATACGTAGATCTCATAATGATGTCCTGAAAAAAAAACATATTTATATACTTACTTTAAAAAAGGGATATGACCGTTTATATTGCAAAAAAATTAATATTGGACGGAGCAAGAAGAAGAGCAATGTAAAGAAAAAAAATTATAGCTATTTCATAGAACAAAATCATTAAAAAGTTATATTTATAGTTCATTTCATAAAATTATTAACTTTACTCGCAGCATTAACAAAAAGTTATTTCCCTTTACGTTATATCCCAATCACAATTCTGAAATTGATACAGAAC
The DNA here is from genome assembly GCA_013421005.1 of Heliconius erato x Heliconius himera. Taxonomy (NCBI): domain Eukaryota; kingdom Metazoa; phylum Arthropoda; class Insecta; order Lepidoptera; family Nymphalidae; genus Heliconius; species Heliconius erato x Heliconius himera. Next base: position 1,442 of record JAATLQ010034128.1, read on the forward strand.
CCTCATTGGGCGACTCCGACTCGAGCTTGACTGATATTTTTTTTTAAAATAATCTTAAATAAACATTAGTATATTTCAAGCATAACAATATAAGTGAATATAGCACTGCGGTAAGTATATAATAACAAAGATCAACATCGTTGTCTTTTAATTCTTTTTTATAACAGGGGGTTATTTTGAAAAAAGGGGCAATCATCCAGTTTAGAATTAAAAAAACAACCAAGCAGGCCTACTTAGTTTTGTATAAAAATTACAATCACATTTGAGTTAAAATTGGAATTGGAAATGTTCGACACATTCCCCAAACGATGGCGCAAATAACTTTATCTTTTTGTTTCTTTGCTAGCACTTTTCAAAGATTTCTTTGATCAACGTAGACAGATGAGACAATAAATGCGGGTCCAAAATCTGTATATATCCGCAGTTTATAACGCTTAAGCTGGACTGCCTTAAGCAGATAAAATAAATAAATTAAATAAATAAAATAAATTAGCTTCACGCTGTATCCCGCACACAGCAGGGTAGGCAGAGGGAACCTAGTGTTAAGACACTCCGTTCCCCACTTTCTGCCGAATTCTGGAGGCATGGCGTGTTGAGTGGCAGAACTCAACGCCGCGCTTAACCTCGACACCAGAGCGAAGAAATGGAAATATAAATTTAAGTAAATATTTCATCTCCTCGAGTGGGGATCGAACCCACAACCAGTCGGTTTTGCAGTCACACCTCGTGCCACTGCGCCACGACCGGCCTTAAGCAGATATTGTATAAATATAGAAATATATGTATGTAATAACATAAGTCTAGTTCTAGGTAATATCTATAGAAAAAAGTATTAAAAGAAATGTAAATATAACAAAAGGTACGGACCATAAAGTCTGTAGTGAAAGTAAGAATTAAAATAAAAAAAAAACGCTTAAGCTTTTTCTTCCCAATGAAAAAGGCCAGTCGTGACGCAGTGGCACAAAGGCCTGGTGCAGCTTAGGACTTGATGCCCTTTAAAATGGTCAAAATAATTTCAGATTTCAAAACACTGTGGAGTAGATATATAAATTTTTATTGCTTTAAAACTATAATTACTATATATAAGTTATAACATTAGATTTTGATAAAAAATATTGCAAACATTTAAAAGGACGTTACGCGCTTTTTGACTAGCAAAGTCCTTATTCACATTTTCAAAATCAATAGAATCGACTAGTTCATGTTCGTTCAAAAAATCGAAGAATTGATCGTAGACTTTGATGCCTCTTTCCTTTTGATGCCCGGTGCCACTGCGCCGCTCGCACCCCCCCCCCCCCCCCCCCCCCCCCAGCTACGCCACTGCACAAAGATGCGACGATTGCCACTCAAGAAAATTAAATATTTAATATTTTCATTTAAACTGGTAACGCGGCAAAGCGCAGCGTTGAGTTCCGCTACTTAGCAAACAATGTTTGCAGAATTCGGCGGAAAGTGCGGAACGGAAAAGTCTTAATGTAAATAGAATCTTTTAACGCTAGTTCCCTAGGTTCCCTCTGTCTACCCGCGAGATACAACTTGAAGCTAAGAAAACAATATTATATTCGACTCTAAGCACAAAACGGTTAGAAAATTTAACTGTTCTTGGCCTCAATGATGACCGTAAATATTTATTTCAAATTTTAAATAGGAATTCAGTGTATTTAACATCGATTATAGTTAGATTCTTGCCAAGGTGACCTTCAAGTACCTGAAATTAAAGACCGCCGTAGATATTCTTTTTTAATGTTTTTTCTACATGATGAATAGTTGTTCAATACAATAAAATTCATATATCTACTATGCTTATATATTTTATATGAGTCAATATTTATTATAATATATATGGATGTGATCTAATGTCTTGATGTGTAATAAAAATACATGTGGTATTTTCTTTTATTTTTTTTCCTTCAAACTGTATCCCGCACAAAGCAGGGTAGGTAGAGAGAACGTGGGAACGTATAACCGTGGAAACTTTATAGTTCCAAAACACTTCCCCGGTCTCTACTTTCCGCCGAATTATCGAGGCATTACGTGGTGATTGGCGAAACTCAACGCCGCACTTTGCCTCGTTACCGATACAGAGAAATAAAAATAAGAATACCATTCCCCCGTACGAGAATCAAAGTGTATGCACCACGACGGCCTCTATCAATCTTTATATTTTTTTATGTTTAAATCAATTTATAACTATATAGAAATGTCACACACATACAACATACTAAAAAATATAAAAAACTAAAACTCATTTAATAAATTTTCTTTATTACAACACCATTCAATTCGCTACATTGATCTTAACTTTTAAAAACTACATACAAAATCAAATTTCACTATTATTTTTCACTTTCATAATACAATGTAGATTCTTTGGTATATTTTATAAAATTGTATTAATAATTACATACCAGTAATATACTTACTAAATAACTTTAAAATCGAAAGTAATATTCTATAACAATTAAGATGTTTCCAATGATACCTCATTTTTTTAGAGGCTACAGGGGAACACATGGACATACATACATACCCACATAAATAAATAAAATCATAGCCCTCCTCTTTGTTTAAAAAAAACTGTATCTGAGCCTCACGCTGTTTAGGGGCCGTTCAAGTATTACGTAAGCAGTTTTTTTGCAATTATTGACCGCACCCCAACCCCCCCCCCTCCCCTATGTCATCAAAAATAAGCAATCGTCTTACAAATATTTCATTGAAAACGTCAAAAATAAGCAAACCCAAGACACCCCGCCCCCCTACAGTGCTTACGTAATACTTGAACGGCCCCTTAGCAGTATACAGAACGGTAGGCAAAAGTAACCTAATGTTAACTTCGTTCTCCACTTTAGCTAATCTCAGTTTTAAATTACAAGACCGTAGTGGTAGTCTAACTCTCGTCTCGAATAAATTAATTATTTTCATTTCTTGGCTCTAACAAGACAGTATGCAATGTCTGGAATATTTGATGGTGTTTTGGGAACGGAGTAACTTAACAGTAAGTTTGATATGCTTCTGTTTATTCGGGATACAGCAAGAGTCCAAAAAGAATATAATGAAGAATATATAATGAATCTTTAATATCTATTTAATATAATTAAAAATGATTATAGAGACGTATTAACCCGCACACTGCAGGGCAGGCAGGGGGAACCTAGTGATAAGACATTCCGTTCCCCAATTTCTGCCGAATCCTGGAGGCATTGCGTGTTGAGTGGCAGAACTCAACGCTGCGCTTGTCCTCGACACCAGAGCGAAGAAAAGGAAATATAAATTTAAGTAAATATTTCACCTCCTCGAGTGGGGATCGAACCCACAACCAGTCGGTTTTACAGTCACACTTTGTGCCCCTGCGGCGCGACTGGCCTCGGGAAGAAAATAATATAAAAGAAAAAATTCTAACGCAGCTCAACTTTTTTACAGATTCTCAATATAAATTAAATAAAATTTAATACATCAACAGGTCCAATTACTACAATACGATATGTTTATGTTTATTTATGACCTAGTCCTAGCGCCCCCGCTCAGGGCTTCACCGTACTGAACTAAACAATTATTTATTTACTAATAATAATTATTATTATTTTATTGTTTAGACAATATACATACATTGAAAACTAAAATTCCAGCCAATGTAATATAAGTTTTTTTTTAGCTATTTTGTTAAACAAAATACTTTATATTGATATTTATTTTTATAATTTATGAACGAATTCAAATGAATTTAAATTCATTAAAATCGATTGAGCCGTTTCTTTTCGATTCGAATCGAATCGATTGAGTTAGCGTGCACAAACGCACAGACCAACCGACAAAAAAACTCTCTCTTGTTTATGGTTTTATTACATATATCAATGCCTAAAATAATGGATTTTACCATATATTTTTCATATACAGACAGTAACAACTTATTATATGTACAAGACTATTTTATTAATTTTAAAGTGTTATTTCACACTAAACATAGATACAATCTTAATATAATTTTATCTATTTCTAACAAAATGATTTCGAGCTAATAACACCATTTTTTAATAAATAAAAAAATGTATAAAATTTTTTAAACTATACAATTTTTTTGCAGCTTTACACTGTATTCCGTATATTGGAGGATAGGAAGAGGAAACCCAGTGTTAAATCACTACGTTTTCCACTTTCCGCCTAATTTTCAAGATATTGCGTGTTGAGTGACGAAACTCAACGCCGCACTTCAAAAATACATATATTTTTTTTTAATTAGACATTCCAATAAAAAAAAATCTAAATAGGCCTAACACTAGCGTCACTATTACTCCTTTTCGATGATATTTCGTGTAATTCAATCATTTTATACAAAATCGGATTAAAGAAACTGGCCATCCACTCTTCTGAACTCCTCGATCCTGTCACGTTTTGTAAATTCCTCAGTAACTGTTCTTGGAGACCCCTCAAATCTGTTTGTAGGCTAAAAATAAAAATATAGTGATAAGTATTTTTAATATTTTTATTATACTTTACAAGCGTGTGACTGTCAACGCGACATGCTGTGAGTTCGATTCCCAGTCGTGGAGAAAAATATTTTCATTTGCTCGCTGTGGTAACAAGAGAAATCGCGGCGTCGATTTCACCTCAACACCTCCTTGGGGAACGAAGTGAACACTAGGTTCCTTCTGCCTACCCTGCTTATATGCGGGATACGACGTGAAGCTAAGAAAAAAAAACAAAGTAACTTACGAGTGCGAAGTCAAAGCGATTCCCTCAATTTGCACCGGACTAGTATAATTATGTTCTATTTGCCACGGATTCAGCCATGTTGATACTCTGCAATTAAATATTTATATATATATCAATATGTGAAGTGAGGCCGTCGTGGCGCAGGGGAAAAGGGTGTAAGTGAAACACGACGCTTGTGGGTTCGATCCTCACTCGAAGAAATTAATTACTATTTCTTAATATTTTCATTTATTCGCTCTGGCAGCAAGGGAAAAAAGCCCGGTGTTAAGTTCCGCCACTCAAAACGCAATGCCTCGAAAAATTCGGCGGAAAGTGGGGAACGGAGTGTCTTACAAGTAAATGAAAAAATATATATATTTAATTTTTTCATTTACTAATATATTTCATTTTTTCATTTACTTGTTCTGCTAAGAGTTATTTTATATTCTCCAGTGAAAATCGAACCCACAACCGTCGCGCTTATGCCCCTCTGCGCCACAACAGACCTCTATACACCGAATTAAATTTGTATTCAAATATCGCTAATACAATTACAATTAAACTATTAAAATATGTGTTAGGAGCGAAGCGAACGGGGCTTTGTGAGTGAAACGAAAAACTGGAATCCTCTTAAAATTTACTACAAATCCTTATTTAATTCATCATTAAGAAGGAAGCGAAAAAAAGCGAAACCTCCTAATATTAAATATTTAATACAAATAATACTTACAAATCACCATATATCAATTTATACGATCTTTCTCGAAGCATCACAAAGGAATGCATGCAGAGCGCCAGTTCGATTCCCGGCCATTGGTCGTCTGGTAAGACTTCTTTTGAATTCTCTGCTAAATAATTTATTTTAACAATATATTATTATTTATTATTATTATCATATATTAATCAGCTTCACGCCGTATCCCGCACATAGCAGGGTAGGCAGGGGGAACCTAGTGTTAAGACACTCCGTTCCCCACTTTCTACCGAATTCTGTAGGCATTGCGTGTTAAGGGGCAGAACTCAACGCTGCACTTGTCCTCGACACCAGAGCGAAGAAATGGAAATATACATTTAAGTAAATATTTCATCTCCTCGAGTGGGGATCGAACCCACAACCAGTCGGTTTTACAGTCACACCTCGTGCCGCTGCGCTACGACTGGCCTCATTTTTTTCTATTACTTGTTATATTATCATATATTAACCACAAATAATAGAAATAAATTTAGTTTTAATACTACATTATCAATAATAGTATATTATAACGCTATGAAGTCATAGTGGAAAATTCTTTAACTGTACACGAGACGGTTGTGGGTTCGATTGCCATATGGAGAAATAAATTATTTTCATTTCCTCACTTTAGTAACAAAAATTGAGCCAAGCGTGGTAAACGGAGTGTCTTAGCACTAGGTTCCCTCTGCCTTCCCCACTTTATGCTGAAGCTGAAATAAATAAAAACTAGCTGTAATACCTGTACTCTCATCTACAGCACCCCAAGTTTTCAAACAGCTTGAGAGACTCGGTAGAGAAACCGGTAATAATTCACATAAAGTCGAATAATGATCATATCTGAAACAAAAATTAAATATATGTATATATATATAAAATATATATAAACTGCTTCACGCTGTATGTAATCGAACCCAAAATCCGCGTTTTATATTCACGCTGTACAATTGCGTCTTAATATTATAAGAATCAAACATTTTAATATTCTTATTCTACTTAAAATCAACTTAAATCTAAAAAAATCTATACTTATCGTAATATTAAAGCAATAAAATAATATAAATTAAATAAAATAACATAAATTAAATAAAATAAATAAAAAAATATGTATATCAGTATTTAAACCTACATACCTCGACCATCCAGTCAATATAACGCCTACAAAGTTTATTTTGTTAGAATTATCTTTTATCTCCTTGGCCCAAGCCTCTTGATTACTTATATATCTTGCCACTGGTGAAAGCACCTGAAATTTATAACATTTTGTTTATAAGATAATAGTTTTACAATTAGAGAAAATAAAAAGCGAAATTTAAAAAAAAACTTTAACAAAACTTATAATCAATCCTATCCTGCCAATATTATAATGTGAAGATGGATTTTTGTTTCACTTTCATACAAAAAGTACTGAACAGATTTTGATGAAACCTTACAGTAATATAGCTTATACATCAGAATAACACATAGACTACAATTTATGCAAAGATTTTCTATAAATTCAGAAAACCGACCTTCAATACCGGCTACGGTGAAATGGCCGTACTGAAGATATAAATGTCAAGTTCCAAGAGGATACCATAATTACAAAATTGATAAGGTTCAAATTCAGATGTTAAGTTATAATAAATATTATTGCAGCTCAATCCAATAAGTGTGTTTAAAAAGTTACTATTTTTTTTCTTTTCAACATCATACTGTATCCCATATGTGGCATGGCAGATAGAGGAAGTCTAGTGTTAAGACACTCCATATCCCACATTCCACCAAATTCGGGATGCGTGTTGGGTGACGGAATACAACGCCGCGCTTTGCCCGACACACCAGAGCATAGATATGAAAACATTAAATATTTAATTTCCTCTAGTGAGAATCCTCTAGTGAGGCCGGTCGTGGCGCAGCGGCACGAGGTGTGACTGCAAAATCGACTGGTTGTGGGTTCGAATCCCACTCGAGGAGATGAAATATTTACTTAAATTTATATTTCCATTTCTTCGCTCTGGTGTCGAGGTTAAGCGCGGCGTTGAGTTCTGCCACTCAACACGCAATGCCTCCAGAATTCGGCAGAAAGTGTGGAACGGAGTGTCTTAACACTAGGTTCCCTCTGCCTACCCTGCTGCGTGCGGGATACAGCGTGAAGCTAATTTTTTATTTTTTTTAGTGAGAATCAAATCCACAAACCGTTGCACTTACTGACACACGTTTGTGCCCCTGCGCCACAACTGGCCTCAAAAGTTACTATTAATACTACTATTATCACCTGACAACTTCCATTAGCTCCTTTAAAAGCAGACCCCGCCCATACATTTGGGAAGAGCTTGGAATAAACATCCCAAAGATGTGGATCGACTTGGAAATGCTCTTTCACATTGTAATTCCATATAACTGGTTGTACTAGATCACCTATTTTGTAATCTGGAATGAAAATTACAAAGAATATTATGACAAAAATATTATGCAAGACAATTTAATTAAAAAATCAGCTTCACGATGTACCCCGCACACAGTGTAAGGGAGTGTTAAAACACTCCATTCCCCACTTTCTGCCGAATTTTGGAGGCATTGCGTGTTGGGTGGCGGAACTCAACGCCGCGCTTTACCTTAACACCAGAACAAAGAAATGGAAATATAAATTTAAATAAATGCATAATTTCCTCGAGTGGGGATTGGACCCACAACCATCTCATTACATTCACACCCTTGTGCCTTGTGTAATTTAATATGATTTTTATATGAAATTTAATATTTTTTGTGATTTAAAGAAAAAAAAATTAGGTAAAAAAATATCTGAATTCCAAAAAAATCCTATACCGATAAAAAATATCCAATTTTTTTTAAAAAAAAACCACTTACGCTGTAAAGTATTCAGGCTAATCGACCTCAGCATATCGTCCCACATGAGTATTGTCAAATCTGGTTTAATTTCCTTAAGAAATGTCACCAAATCACTAATATGCTGTAGAAATAAGGATGGAGCTTTGTGTTCACTTTCTGCCGCTCTACTCTGGCATAGATGACAAACAGCTGTATGCCACACCTGGAAAATCAAAAAAATATATAATAAAAAACTTTTATAATAAAAACTACACTCACCCCCTATGAGACTAGATTTAAGATATTATTATAATTAACAAATATCCATACCTATATTATAAATTCGAAAGTAACTCTGTCTGTCTGTCTGTCTGTCTTTTACGCAATCAGGGCCAAACCGCTAATTCAATTGTAATAAAATACTCATATAGAGATACTTGAGGGTCTTCGGATGAACATAGGTTACTTTTTTTTCTCATATTTGTAATATTGTCGATATATACTAATATATTAAAATATTTTTTAATTTGACAAGCAATTTATTCCGCCATGTTAATAACAACCGACCGTTGCTAAGCAACGGTTTGCAAAGTTTATTTGTTGTTATAAGAAAACGTCACCCAAAATGAGCTTGCTTGCTTGCGCATACATGGCGTGCGCCGACTCAACCTTATGAGATACATAAAAATAATGTTTTACAAAAATATTGTTCTTTAAATAATGTTTAAAAAAGTCCGCGATACACATACCATGTTTATCTCTGAAGCTTGAGCAAAGTAACACAGTAACAACAAGTAACCATTTTAAATAATTTACTTTATATATATCGGGTTTTTGTTGCATGTATTTTCTATAATTTGATATTGATCCTTATGAAAATGAATATAATAGTCACTTTTAGCATTTCATCTAGATTGAAATTATAGTTCACTGTATAACATTCTAATAAATAATTAAGGAGATGTCACTGATTCGAAATAGCCTACGACCGGCATAGTATGACCGACGCAAGCGGGCACATAACTTTGACGGTCTTGTAAATTTTCATACATTTTCGAACTACTGTTAATTTTTATGTAATTATTTGCTGTTTATAATTAATTTCTACTTTTCTTTGGTTCTTCGCTTATTTGAGTATTAGTTAGATTTTCATTAATTTCTTGGTGTGGTGTAAGTTGCGGCCCTGTGCAGCATCGACATAATATTATTTAAGTATTAAGGAGAGAATTGTTGGTTATTTCATCTTGGTTGGATGGTTATCTATACCGTTGTTATACACTTAATAAATTGTGGTTTTAGTTTTTTGGGATTTTATTTGATATTGCTCGCAAAACTTATCATATTTAATGTAGAAAAGACTTTAGTTATTTCATATAGTATCTATGTACGCGCGCAAGGAAAACGAGTAAAAAGATTTTTCCCGGGTAAATCATTAAAATCGATCACTGAAAGTCCAATAAAAATTAATTCAGTTATTCTGGATATTAGCTCGGGGAAATAGAAAGACAGACAGAGACAAAATTATTAATAATGTAGCTGGTTTTGTTTAGTTTTTTTATTAATATTTTACTATGGTTACGTTTACTTATATTTTTTTCATTTAAATTAGTTAGATATTTTCTAAAACAATTTCCTAAATATATCTATAAGCATTCGTAAAGTTTAAGCGGGCGAAGCCGCGTCCGGGTCCGCTAGTTTATATATAAAAGTATCATGGATGTAAGTAATACTTAAGAAGAAAAATTATATAAAAAAATTAAAAAAATTAAATTAGCTTCACGCTGTATCCCGCTCACAGCAGGGTAGGCAGAGGGAACCTAGTGTTAAGACACTGTTCCCCACTTTCTGCCGAATTCTGGAGGCATTGCGTGTTGAGTGGCAGAACTCAACGCCGCGCTTAACCTCGACACCAGAGCGAAGAAATGGAAATATAAATTTAAGTAAATATTTCATCTCCTCGAGGGGGGATCGAACCCACAACCAGTCGGTTTTGCAGTCACAACTCGTAAAAATTATATTATTATTAGAAAACGAAAGTAATGCAGATTAGAAGGGCGATGACATGAGCGTGTCGCTAGTTAATAAAAAAAACCGTTGTTTCTGTGTAAAACACATATTGTTTTCGTTTTAGCAAAAAATAAAAATGAATCCTGAATATTTAATTTAAAAAAATCGTAATAATAAAATTCAAATGATAGAACTTATATAAAAAAAAATAAAAAAGCCAACGGCACGCGGTGTTCCCAGGCGGTCACCCATCCAAGTACTGACCGCGCCCGACGTTGCTTAACTTCGGTGATCGGACGAGAACCGGTGTGTTCAACGTGGTATGGACGTTGGCGAATTTCAAATCAAAATATTTAAACACTTTAAATGTATATTCACGATAAATTTAAACATAGTAGGAACCAAGATGTTACAAATGTGTGTTCGATTTTTTCTATATAAAGTGGAAAAACACAAAAAAAAATCATACATGTCAAAGCCACAATCAAGTTAAGGTCAGAAGTTAATCTTGGTGTTAAGTTCTGCCATGCTTGACAAATAAAGGTTTTGGAGGTGATGGGAAACAGAAGGGTCTTAATGGCAACCATGAACCTTAACACTGTGTTCCCTCTGCCTAACCTGCTATGTACATGCTTAATTTTTTGGACAAGAAATTCATTTGAACTTTTTTATTTTAATTTAGACCATTAAGTAAATTTTTTAGCTTCACATTGTATCCCACACATAACAGGATACGCAGAGGGAACCTAAACACCCTGGTCTGGTCAGTCAGACACTCTGGTCTTCATTTAAACATTTCAGTTCCTCACTTTTCGCCAAATTCTTAAAATGTAGAATAACACATTAAAAATGTAAAAAAATATATATTACAAATATATATAAATGTAAAAAAAATATCTTACCTCATCTGCTCCAATATGAAAATATTTAGCATCTGGCTGCATATCCAAAGCCTGTTTGACCATTTCCTTGACTAGCATTAATGATTGAGGCTTTGTAGGGCACAACACTGCTGGTGTCCGTTGAACCTCTCTTAGGTCTCGGAAAGCTGGATGTTTTAGAACAAACTCCATATGGCCAATTGTTTGGATTAATTGTATCTAGAAATGTGTTCAAGATCAGTTGTGGTGCAGGGGCACAAATGTGACTGTAAAATTGACTGGTTGCGGGTTTGTTCCCCACTCGAGGAAGTGAAATATTTATATTTTAATTTCTTCACACTATGATACAGTGTGAAACTGATTTTTTTTAGAAATGTGTTTATGTACACCAACCAACCAATATCACAATTTGTTTTTCTTTTCAATTAACTTCATGCTATATTCTGCATATAGCAGAGTAAACAAAAGAAACCTACACACACCTAGCATCACCCAATTTTAAAGACAATTGTGTCTTTGAGACTTGTAGGTCTTATACTATATTTTTTAAATGTAGTCAAATAAAAAACTGTCACTTTTTTATGTACTTACTCAGAAGCCAGCATAGTGCTATGAAACAGTATCTGACTGGAAATATGATGATTGTAGATTTAATGGCCTTTCAAGAGATTGAATTATTTTTATTTTACCTCTGATAATACAAACATGGTATTAAGTTCTACCACTCAATATACAATATCTCAAATATAGGTAGAAAGCAGAAAATGGCACTACATTCTTTTTAAGTACCATGGTACCTAGTAAACCTCGAAAAATTTGCAGGAAAAATAGTATTGCTGTAGTTACTTACAGGTTCCAAGCCATTGTTTTTAATACATTGTATAATATGCTGTACTTCCTCCGCAGAGTACATTTTATCTCCATTGCAATTGTTAACACTACCTATGTCTACTAAATGTCCGGAATATGGGAAAGTATCCTCCCATTCAAGAAGTACCCCAGTTGCACCCCATGCTTTGGCTGATTTAAAAACCTATAAGAATTAATATTTTGATATTTATTGTTGAGTTAATTATTTATTTTAAGATAATGTCTTAATCACAATTAATCACTATTAAGTAATAAATAATATTACTTACGTTTTCCAAATATGGAGATTTTAAGGGTGCGCCTTTTAGATCCAAATGCACGATTCTGTAATAATATGTTGAACCTTTTATGATATACCTAAATTTTCAACAGAACAAGAATAGATATATATTGACTTACTTATGCATACTGTAGCACTATAATAGTTTATTGTAAAGATGCTATTATCACAAAAATAAGTTTTTTGGGTTTTTTATTTAAAAAGTAAGATCTAAATAACTAGACGTGACTTCTAATTCATCAAAACCTTGATAGTAAAACTATATATTTTTTTTATAAGGTTATTTGATAGCGTATTTTAAAATTTTGTAATTTGTAAAATTTCAAGTTATCTTAAAGTCCGAAAAAGTTTACCAACAATAAGTTAGAATCAATAAAATTGTTGACAGTTGACGAATATTCATTGCTTAGTATATTGTTAAAATTAATTTTCGTATATGTGAAGTAAGAAGCAATGTATTTAATAGAATTGTCAAAAAGTAGTCATAGACAAGATTTATATTTTTTTTTATTTTCCTATGTAAAGCAAAAGACCTTTTTCCTTTTTTCTTAGCCTAAACGTCACAATTTTTTTTATCAAATACCGCCTAATAATATAATTGTTATTATAATTGTCTTAGTTGGTTTGATTATTATTTTTAAAGTATTCAGAATTATATATTGTTATCATATTGGAATTGATATTTATTTTCCCAATATTTCGTCCTTCGAGTCTTGCAATTATATGCTAAACTTAAACTAAGTGCTTATCACGCCAAAATTTTAAGTATTTTTCAATATGATTTTAAGAATTGATATTTTTTTCCCCAAACATGTCGTCCTTCGAGTCTTGCAATTATATGCTAAGCTTAAACTAAGCTCTTATCACGCCAAAATTTTAGGTATTTTTCAATATAATTTTAAAGATTATAGTCGGCTATTGTCGTTACTTACTTGGTTTTATCTATTCCTAGAGGATTTCAGATAAAGAACATAACGCAATTGACGAAGCGTCAAGAAGCGGAAGCATCACCGCTCCTTTTACGGGAACAGCATATAGAGTAAATTATTTTAAACCTATACCTAAAGAAATTAATCATGATAGCTCAACAGTTTAGACTTAAGTTTTTTTTTCACTTCAAACGTTTATCCATACCTGTATTTCGTTTGACGCAGTTACGCATAGATACCAATAACGTAAACACATACTACTACAGAAATACTACTAAAGATTAAGCAGCTTTGAACTTTGCCGCCAAGACCTATGACTCGATTTCGTAATGAGGTGAGGACTTTGATAGGTTTATGCTGCGTACGTCGGTCTTGACAAATGGCATTTTACAACAATAATTTTATTATTTATTTTGGTAAAAATAATCACTTTTACATTTTTGGAATGTTCTTTTTTTTAAATTGTATTAGATTTTTATAAAACTATTTCATTTAAAGTGGTGCTGACAAAAACACCTGTATAGGTATATGTAAAACAAAAAAAATATTTCTACCTCTTTTTGCGAAAATTGTGCAGACGGAGGTGTATGAAATTCGATACAGCTATAGTGTAAATAATGCGCGTGGCTATTTATATTTTAGAATATTTTTAGAGATATTTTGAAAATCACTAGTAGATAATATAGATTCATATAGGGGACTTATAAATAATAAATGATGCCAATCTAAATTTGTTCAAAAATATTTTTATTTAGTCAAATGAATATATTCTCGGATAAATAATGCATTATTATCTAAATAAGTAGATCAAAATCTTAACTTCTAGAAATACTCATATATAAAATATCTTGTAATTAAAAATATATATATATTACTAACGCAAATATCTCACATTAATTAAAATCTCCTCATAAGTACCTACCTACCTACCTAGAATAGGTACCAGCATTTGCTGGTGGCAAGTATTTACTTGTACTCTAAATGAAATTTTATATGTTGGCAGTTTTATTAGGCGTTTGCATATACTACAAGTAACCAATACAATAAATATCCAATTTTAAGGTGGGCACATTACATATAATCATAGGCACATAAAAATAGAAAAAAATATATAATAAAACAAAAGTCCATATAGGACTCGGGATGAAATTGATATTTCTACTTATATACTATGTATAATAAATATAACACTAAATGGCTACTGTTTTCGTATGGTTCTATGTATAAATATTTTAAATAAAACACCAACAAAATTATCCTTGGACCGTTAGTGTAAAAGGATGACAATATTATTATAAGTACCAATGCTATAAATAAAACAAACTACTTCCATACACTCGTAATATTTATCAGAGAAATAAAAAACCACAAAATTAATATTAATAATTGCTAAACTACTAAATCACACCTGTGACACAGATAAAAAAAATATTAAACTAAGTACATGAGTACTACATACATCAAACTATAATAATTAAAACATATATAAATGTCAAACGTCTAAAAAAAAAAAACATTAAAATGTTGCTATAAGTAAATTAATTATGTCAAGTATATATATGAAGTAATTTCTTGTCTTCAAAAACAATTGATATAATTCATTTATTTAATGTGCAATAATAATTTTCACTCCAGGCTCAGGGTCCACAGCGACATCTTTAGCTAGAGGAGCATTGCCTATAATGCGGAAGTTCTTCGTATAAGGTATAATCGCTACTAGAAGTCCGGAAACAATGACCCAAATGCCAGCTACATAGAAAGCCGCATCCCAGTATCCTGTTTTGTCTTTTAAAGCACCTGTATAGAAAACATGATTTTTTAATATTTAAGATAATTTGACAATAATATCAATTTTTTTTAAATATATTTTTCTTTCTCCGCTCATTTCTCACATTTAGTGTGGTTGGAATTGAAAGTGACTTATTGGGTATTAGGATCCTTCATCCAAAATTTTCAGCAATATAAACAATTTGGAGGAATGTAACATTTTTAAATACAAATATTACTCCAAGTGATCATCGAACTGGATACCATAATAGACAACGGAGAACTAGAGAGAACTATTTCAATATTTTTTCTATCCATACATTTAAAAAAAGAACAACCTAAGAAATTTCCGATATTTATATTTTAGGTAGTTGTTATAAGAAATCTTAATGGATAAACAAGGTTTAACAGCTCAGCCGTACGAAACTAAACCAAGAAAGTAAACATTGCGGCGAAAATGCAACTGACTATTTTCGGAATTTACATTCCGCTTACGCTTCAGACTAATTTATATTCAACATAATACGCAACCAACATTTGTTTTATATCAAAACGTCAACAATGCTTTTAAATCTATATTCATTTAATTTCTTTTTTAAAATTTTATTATGCTTATTAATTGCTTTATACGAGTATTTGATATAATCAGATTATTTATAATAGAACTCACCAGCCATAGGTGGACCAATTAAATGGCCAAGTCCTTGACTCAGCAGTGATAGCCCATATGCCACAGTGAATCTCTCCAAAGCAATTAATTCCACTAAAATACTTGGCGTATATGAATATGAACTGGAAAATGTCAATCCAAATACCAAAGAATTGGCGGCCAATATGTAGAAGCTGTAACTTTCCTTGGCGTCCATGATTCTGATTAAAATTGGATACAACAAAATTGTACCACCACAGGCTACTAAGCATATAGCATACGTTTTAGTAATGTTCACCCAGGGCAGATCTCCGATCCAACCAAGACCCACCTGAAAATTGCATTACATTGTTAAATTACTAAAGATAAATCATATATTTATGCTTATTTGTTACTTATTTAATATTTTCAATTATTTTTTAATATTTTTTGCTTCAAACTATATCTCGCAAATGGCAGGGTTGACAGAGTTCTCCATCAAAAGCATTCCCGATTTTCTGCTGAATTCTTGAGGCATTACGTGTTAAGCGGCGGAAGTGAGAAAATGAAAATATTACATTTTCCCTCGAGTGGGAATCAAACCCACAACCATCGCGGTTATATTCACACAAAAACTACTCGTTAAGCAGCTCAAAGAAGCGACTTAAACGAAAGATTTGATAAATAAATTAACCTTGACACTTGAATCTTGGTAAGACTCTCAGAGTTATAGTCTTACAAAGCAAATAATTCTATAGTCTCATAGATAAGATAAGTGGACGGCTCCAATGTATTTCTAATGATACATGACAAAGTAAACTGATGATTTACTGATAATTTCGAACATTATCACCGAGCTCTTATATCAGTTAATCTGATGGCTCTACTTTAAATGAATGCTAAAACTAATTTAGCTTTAGCTTTTAGGAAATAATATAAATTAAGCTATTTCTTTTAAAAAGTGATTAGTAGTGATGCACGAATGTCATTGTTTAAACACATATATTTCTCTCTTGTACTCTCTATTTGTTTCCAATCTGCCACATCAGTCATTCTTATACGGTTACTACAATTTTTGTTTCTCATACGAAATATATAATTCTTTTATTAATTATACATTTCATATTTCAGTACTAATATGTGTGAGTTTGTAATATTATTATAATAAATATTAATAAGTACTTAGCGGCGTTGAGTTCCACCACGTGCAAGGCCTCGAGAATTCACCGGAAAGTTGGGGACGGAAGTGCCCTAACGGGAATTTAACCAATTTAACCAAAAAACCCTGCTACGTCCAAAATGGAAAAAAATCAAGGGCTTACAATTCCAATAACAGTCGCTACACCATAAATGACGAGCATCAACGATCCTTGAGTATGAGTGTAACCATTTTCTTCCATAAAGGTGGATATGAAGAAATATGGTACTATAAACCAGACGAATAGAACCAAAGTCGACAAGTTCATCAGCATAAAGTGGAACTCCGTGAACATGTTAAAGTCGAATGTTTTATTTATTATTTTTCTCAATCGTTGTCCCCATGTCTGAAAAATCATGAATTAAAATAACAATGAATTTAAAAATAAAAAACAATTGGACATTGCATTCATTATTAAAAAGTTTTCAATTCGATCCTAACCTCCACAATATAAAATATAAAAAAAAATCGATAAGAGGCATAACATTTTTAATTTAACATTTTCTAATTTTGATGAAAATGACTCCATATTGCTCTGATGTGACGTCAGTCAGTCTTGAAATCAAACTAAAACTAGCACTTTCCAATAATTTTCCTTATTACCTAAGGTCTCAAAATTTTATTTGAAGATCTAAGGTTAAATATACAATTGCAATATTTCTTTACCTATCAATAAAGTAAGTAATATGAGCAACTACCTTTTCCTCTTGATCTTCCACAGACCACATAGAATTTTTATAGATATCAGGACAGGACGACGCTCTTAGCTTGTATTTAGCAATGTTCATCATAGCACCTCGATGCATTATGGAGTTCCGATGCACACGAATACCCCTCAAGTAATTATGATCAGTATTAATTTGTCTCGAGAACCAATCTGGACGTCTTGGAGGAATAATTGCTGTATTATTTTCCGGAATAGGTTGAAGTAATTTTTCTCTAACTTTTTCAAGCTTCTTGTCAAAGTCCTTTTTCGCTTTCTTCGAAAGTTTTTCTTTATTTGCTGAGCTTGTTGGCAGTTTTGTTTCTGAATTGCTTTTCAAAGCTAACAACGAAGGATAATTCTGCAAAATGATATTGTATAGGCGCTCATTTGATGTCAGCTGCTCTAGAACTTCTGGTGGCACCTAAAAATAAATAATAAAATATATTAAAGGAATTTGAAAATTTTAGCAAGAAATAGTTTTTTTTAATATTGGAGATTATTAAAAAATTACCTTTTCATGTTGTCTTAAAAATGTTGGAAGATTTATAACAGAATTAACTTTATGCTGACTTGATAAATCAGCGTTCATTTGTGTCACTGCTTCTATATTTTCTGCTTCTTCTATTGCAGCTACAATAGCAGATAGTATATGTTCAGGAGTTTCGCCACTATTAATAATAGTTTTTAATTCTTCAGCGTCTGGATACATAGATTCTCCACCTCCTGATTTCGCTGATATCGATGTAGAGCTGGATGCCCTCTTTGCTTTACTTAATTTTCTTTGTTTTTTCTGTTCCAGTATAAGCCACTCTGGGTCTCTCATTACAGCACCACATACACACACATTAAGTACGGTGCCGGCTAACAGCAATAGAGCACTTCTCCAGCCATATTCATCTAATAAATAGGTAGTCAAAGGTGAATAAACAAAAGTACCAAAGCCCACTCCACATGATCCTAAGCCTACGGCTAAGTTACGACGTTTTTCAAACCAATAAGCGATTGAAACGACGGCAGTAACATACAATAGCCCCATACCTAAGCCAGCAATTAGACCGTAGGTTATATACAAAGCTTCTACTGTATTACTGTACGCTGCTGCTACAAATCCTATAGTTGCTGATATACCACCAACAATTGTCATTTTTTTGCATCCATATCTATCTACCAGTGCACTCATGATAGGACCTGCTATTAACGGAACTGATATAAACAGACTACCAATTAAAGACGTTTTAGCTTCACTTGTATTGAAGTGCTCCACAAACCTAATTTGCAGTAACCCATAAGAAAAAGCAAGTCCATCTGCAACTGTGGCGATAAGAAAGGAAGCAGCAACCACCACCCAGCCCCATCCGCCATCAGGAATCTGAGGACCTGGATCTGGGGATGGTTTAATAGAACAAATACTATCATCATCTCCTAATCCCATGAACTTCACTCTCTCATTAGTTGACTTTGCGTCTTCATCACTTTTGTCATCCTTTTGATAAGCTACCGCTAATTGATTGTTACTTACATCATTGGATTCCGTTTTCATCGAATTTATGGTATTGAGATCGTTTTTCGACTTATTCAATTCTCTTAGACTGGCTTTATCATCGTTCACCGAATCGATATACTTGATATCGTTGGATTTAATGAGAAGTGGAGACGTAGTCTTCTCCTCTTCAGACGGTATTTTTTGATCATACTTGAGAACGTTCTCTTTACCTGGAATTCCATTTCTGTAGGTACTTGGCGGATCCATTAGCCTCAGAAGCGCCTCTTAAGTACTAATATAAGTACGTACAGGTACACTACTTTTCTCTTTCTGAATCTTCTCTAATGATACAGAAAGGTATGATTTGGATTCAAAATCCAAAAGCTAATCGTCTACGTTGAAGAGACGATTAGTTCTCTTGACCAATGTCTTAATCTTGGGTCTCTCGCTGAATAGCGACAAGGATTTTTCGAAATGCAAAGTGTGAGAGCGCAGGGATTGTAACTTGTGGAGTTCATCAAGGACCGGCTAGTCCTCGATTTCACGGTTTTGAAAAAATCACTTTTCAAATTGTTTTTTATTTTGTTTTTTGATGCGGTGCCCCTTCTGAACATGTAGATTAAAGTTTTGCTATGTGCAACATTTCCAAAATTTCAGCAAAATAATCTGCAACAAGAGAAACA
>JAATLQ010034129.1:0-21104 GCA_013421005.1 Heliconius erato x Heliconius himera
TTTTTTTTTTTACTAAGTCCAATGGCGTACCACAGCCGCCATGATCATTTTTTATTAACGTCACCTATCTAAGAACATTTGGGCTGCTAATACGAATCTAACGATACCTCAAATATGTAAATCCGTTCAGCGGTTCTGGAGATACGAGGTAATAAAGAATATTACATACATACAAGATACGCGCGAAAAACATAACCCTTCCTTAGCAGTCGGGAAAAATACAACGTAGTCATTTTAATCGCCTTTTTAAAAACTAAGAACATGAACTTTCCAAATAAATAAAAATAAAGTGTATGTCTATGATTTCTAAATAACCGTATTGTCCCAAGTGTATACGACGAGACATAAAAAAAAATGTCTGTCTGTCTTTCTGTTTGTTCGAGCTAATCTTCGGGATAGTGGAACCATTTAAATGGGACGAACACTTAAATATAGTTGTGGAATAATAGCTCCAGCCTATATTAATGTATATGCTATTAAAAACCAAATTTTTATCTTTAAACTAAATATGAACTAACTAAACGTTTTTCTAAGACGACAATTTTTGCGAGATAAAATAAAATTTATCAACTTTAACTTTTAATTATATAGTATACATTTAGAGGTGATTATCTATATGTAGAAAATGAAAATATAATATATATAGGGAGATCCAGTGACGATCATACTGGAAAATATTGCACAAGCTCATTCAGAACGAGGTGCTTCAGGTCATAAATTAAAAATAAAAATCTACCAAAATCAAATCAAAATAAATTCTCGTAAAGTTTGGTATTGGTGTCTTTAAACGGCGCCCAATCCTTTTCTAACAATTCTTGTCGCGTTTCTATGTATTCCATAATCTATCCTTTGAACTCTTTTTAATATTAATTTTAACTTTTACTAGTTCTATTTTGTAAGCTTTTTAAGGACACCGAAATATAATATATTCTAAAATCTTACAAAATTGTGACTTTTAAATCATTTTTTTAATATCTTACAAGATAACTTATATATTCTAACTGAACTGTACATAGGTTCCCCGTTTCCTCGTTTTTTTATAAAATTATTCAATTTTTTCAATTAACATGCACAAACTCACCTTAAAGTTGCTTAGTGTAAATTATTTACTTAAAATTTTACTAGTCTAAAACCTCTCCTAAATATTGTAAGTTAAAAATTTCATTTAACTAAAGCTCAAATCTGTTTGAATCTAACTGTTTCTTTGTTTATTATAAAAAATTGTACTCATATTTGCACTACACTAACATAAATATTTTGCACTGTAAACTTGATGTATGTGGCGCCCTCTGTGGCTTCACGGCGAACTTGATTATGTGACATCCACCTCCTGATGTCACATTAACCTCGATGGTGTGACATCCTTCCGATGACGTCTTCTCGGCCAAGATTAGATCTTCTCAGTTGACTAGAATACAAATGGTATCCTCTTTAACGTCACTCAATCCTCCGCTGCAGCTGATGTTACCACACTGGCCGAAGCTGTCGCTGTCGGTGCGGCTACCGTGTACTCTTGCGCAGCGATTCACTGCGAGTACACGGGGAAGCGGTCCCAAGTTGGGTCCGCTAACCTCAAAAATTAAAAATCTCAAAAAGTATACTGATAAAGAAAGTATAAGGTTGAATTTAAATGAAACTCCATATCGTATACTGACGCCGTATCGAAAAGTGCCGTGAATATCTCTGTCATACTTTTGACATTCTTATTAGATATTCACAAGATCCTAATTTTTATTAGGCATAGCGCGATCTAACTTAATCACATCGCCGTCTAGTTACGGCTTGTAAATTACATATTGATTATTAAATTTATATTTTGTATTGAAAATAAACAATTTGTGTTGGTATAGATTAATAATTATAGGAAACTCAAGGGAACCTAGTGTTAAGATACTCTATTCCACATTTTCTGCCGAAATTTAGAGGCATTGTGTGTTGAGTAGCGGAACTTGACGCCCAGCTTTTGCCACGACACTAGAGCGAAATGGAAATGGAAATATAAAAAAATCTGTTTCACGCTATATTCCGCACACAGCAGGGTAGGCAAAAGAGCGTTTCCCCCATTACGCCTAATTCTGGGGATCGAACCCACAACCACTCGCGTTTAAACTCACACTTTGTGCCCCTGCGCCACGACTGGCCTCATGACCATTTATATATATTTTTCTTAATCCTCGAAAAGTCAAAATATTAAATAAAATAAAAAGTACTACGCACATGTAACTTCGTAACTTTAGTACAGTGCATTCATGTGTTGAATGCTAATTTTTAAAATACCTCCCCTATAACTAAATGTTAAGCTGTGGAAAGCTCTTTAAAAGCTTTTAAAACCGATTTATTCAAAATCTATATATTTCTCTATTTAACTAGTAACAAACTATTCCGACAGCTATAATTGACAGTGCTGAAATAGTGCTATGCATATATTTATGCAAACTTTTTTAAGTTTTATAGTTTCGATTTTGGTGAAATATTATTTTGTGGTAATGGATTGAACAATTATGAGTTTAACCTTGGTTTAGTTTCAAAAAAATAGTTTTCGTTTTCGTTAAAACAAGAAATTCACCTGTAGGACATATATAGAATAGATAATATAAGTAAAACATAAACAAACAATATTCTTTTTTAGTCTGTTTGTTTGTCCGACAAACAATGCATTGCTGCGTTACAATGGCCTCTATATTAATCAAATGACTATTATTTATAATACATAACATAGAAAAATCCGTACCAATACTGAACAGTATATAAAATGTCACTTAATAAACATACACCTACACCTGATCTCTCAAACTCGGCCTGTAACACTGTCTGAGGCACAGCTCTCACTCTACATAGGTATTAAGCCATTCCTTTTTACAACATTATCGTACGCGCGGATTGGAAGCAAATCGCTCGTTTTATTTTTATTTCATTCCACCCTTGTAAGTGAAAAGAGCTCTAATGTTTTTTATATGTATAGGTTGTGGTCGAGACCGTTGTGAAAAGGCGTTAATCTAACGTAGTGTTAACAGTATAAGAAAACACTTTATATATTCCTTTTTTAAAACTAATTAGCTATTAATTTATATTTCATAATTTTGTGTTATTTCTAGTAATGGCATTATTTTTGTACACTGCCTAGAATTCTAGGAAGAATAAACTTCTATCTTTCTTCAGTCTCCTTCTTCAATCCACAAGCTATTTAGAAATAGTGAATGTGGGAGTTGTGGTACTCCTCATTTTACTTATGCTTATACATATAATAAAAAATCATTTTTATTTGTATAAGATTTAAATATTTAACCATTACTCGGTTTTAGAATAACCAAGTAATTTTATGAAAATACAATATTTGTCAATATTTGTCTCTAGATGTTCACTAAATAAACAAATACATGAACTAAGAGTACAGCATATAAATAAATAAACAAACATTTCAATACAAAATAAACATTTTTTGCGACCGTAAACCTTATTAAAACTATATAAATATCGGCCAGCAATTTTTCCCAATATTTAGCCGTGCAGTAGTTGGAGCGTCAAATTGGATAGTGTTTACACAGTCGATGGATTAATTTCGAAATATCTTCGACGCCTTTTAAATTGTGTTACACTCTTACACGTGTCGGTTGTCCCAATTTTATTTTTACACAATTTTAATAATGTCAATCATTAAGAAAGATAAATGTTATATTTTTATTACAAAAGAGAAATAAATTTTACATTTTTAAATATAAATTATTGTAAAAAAATGGATTTAAAAAAAAAAAATACTATAAACTAACAGGTACGACGGAACAGGAACGATCTTACTGCTGCTTAGATAGATTATAAGAAGGCATACGATTCAGTGCCACATACTTTGCTTTACATGGTCTTGGAATTGTATAAGATTGATATGACTTTGAGATCATTTCTGGAGGCGTGTATAGGACATTGGTGAATGTACTTCATCATCTAGTGGAGTATTATATTCCCGCAGCATCTGAATCGATAAGGATAAAGATATAACCCATATTTCATGGTGACAGTCTAAGTCTTATATGGTTTTGTCTAGCTCTAAATCCTTTTAGCACTTTCTTAGAGGATTCAGGTTCGGGTTTTCGTCTTTGCCGGGGGAGCAGATCATATGTCACTTACTGTACTTGGATGATCTAAAATGATTTGCGTCAAAACGTCCTGATGTTATGCGGCTACTAATGGTTACTCAAACTTTTAGTAGTGATACAAGAATGGAAATTGGCGTTAATATTTTTAACAGCCTTTTTTCTGGTGCGTGCTTTTAAATATTGGAGTATGCCGCTGTTAGCCTACACTTTTGGCATTGTAACATGGTCACAAATACGTAAATTGTTGATGATATACCGAATGCACGGTCCGCGTTCGTTTGTAATGAGACTGTATCCCGCGTAAGTGTGGTCGGGGCTTTTTGTATGTCAAGAACCTCCGTAACCACGAGGTATGCAGTCTTAAAGAATATTTTCTCAAGATTAACATTGATATGCACAAGGATGTGGTAAAAGTTGAAAAACGCCTTACTCCTCTTTTCTTGGGTAAAGAGAACTGACTGGCTTCTTATCGCATGGCTGTATGGAAAAGCAAGGATCTGCATGGTAGATTCTATAGAGCTCTAGGTGGCCCGGACGCGGATACTGCTTCCTTAATTATGGTTACAGTTCGGGGATCTCTTCGGGGATACTGAAGGTTTTGTCTGTGCAATTATGGACGAAGTTATCAAGACACGGAACGACCAAAAAACCATAAAAGAACCATGAAAGATGGCACCATTGACATCTGTCGGACATGTCATCGACCTGGGGAGTCCCTCAGGGATATTGTCTGTGGTTATTCTTACTTACTAATGGTGAGTATTTTTTTGCATAGATACAATCAAGTAGCCAAGATAATACACCAGCAACTTGCTCTTGAATATGGTCTAATTGGAGGTGCCTTACTATAGGTACAATCCCACGTCTGATCTTGAAAATAGCTGTGCTTTGCTCTACTGGGATCGGTCTATTATTACTGACTGGTATAATGTTACCAATAGACCTGATATAGTATTAGTAGACCGTGTGGCGTGCCGCGCAGTGTTTGTTGATAAATGTTTATTGTTAAGAAGCTAAGAATTGTATTCTTAAGGAGTTAAGAAGCTGGCGCAGCGGTGTAGGGTCCGCCTATAAATGCTCATGAGAATTAATTATTTTAATTTCCTCGTCCTAGTAGCAAGGCAAAACACTATTGATGCCACTGATCACATTAGAACGATCAAATTAGACGATCTTAACAGTAGTCTGCCCTCCGTCTATCTTACTACATGCAGGGTACAGCGTGAAATTAAAAAAGAAGTTTAGGTACATTAGTTCGTATGTTTCTAACATATACTCATATGTATGTAAGATATACACATGATTTCTTTATTTAAGTACACCATTTATTATTCAGAAAGTAACTGTTAATACTTTTTGTATTAATGAGAATAGGATTTGTATTTGCGTCACCATACATTTGTATATAATCACTATTTTGTTTACACAACAAAATACTCAATTACTTTTAAAATATTCTGTTGTTAGTTTTATTTATTTCAATGTGTACATTTGCGTAATGGTTATACGATACCTACACACATAAAATAAACGTTACACTGAATCAAAACCGATGATATTTTCTCTGAAAATGTTGATTTATTTTATTTAATCTAACATCGCGCGTCATCATGGCACTGTTAGTATATACATAATATCTATATTGTTATTCATATGATGTTCGATTTTTACTGACAATAATTTAAATGATAAATTATTTTCTTGCAACATAACATGGATTTAGGTACATCATCGAGATGAATGAGTGATGAAAGAATAGAAAAAAAAATAATCAAGGGTGACAGTTAAGAGAAGCAGAAGGAGA
Source organism: Heliconius erato x Heliconius himera (assembly GCA_013421005.1). NCBI lineage: Eukaryota > Metazoa > Arthropoda > Insecta > Lepidoptera > Nymphalidae > Heliconius > Heliconius erato x Heliconius himera. The sequence goes on from JAATLQ010034129.1 coordinate 5,896, forward strand.
TACTGGAAGAATATCACGTCAACAGCGTGAGGACTTCCCTTACGGCGTGTATGAAGAGATCGATGACAGAGAAAGAGGTGAAAGAGGTAGGCAGAGAACATATGGTTAGCGCTCGGGATAATAATATTCTGTATAAATATATGTGTATATATATAAGTACTTTCTACTATTACAGTACTTAGTATTAGGAGCACTCTAGGTGTTTTGTTTTTGTTAATTCAAGGCATTTTACATTTCTTTTATAATGGACTAATGGCTTTATATGCTCGGTCCGGATTAGTTTGATCAACCTACACGGAAATAAAAACGCATTGAAGAACTTTCGATGTTTTTACTTTATACACGCAATATTTGTATGTATTCACTATTTTTTATTTAAATGTGTATTTATTGAAAATAAAACTTGAAATCATAATAATATCTCTTTTCGTTGCCTTAAAACAATCTTAAATTAAAAATGGAGAAAAAAGTGAGTTTTTAGTTATGAATTTTAACTATCAATATAGACATATCATTCTATACATATTTTTTTTCTTTCAATTTGCTATACAAATATATCTGTATTACGATTTTATTACACACAACTTCTTTTATTTAAAGAATATTTTTTATTTATATTTTAATTTAATTTATAAAAGTAAAATTTTATAATAAAAGAACAGAGGCCATTCGCACCTAAAGCTCTTTCAGACAGACCCCTAGAAATGAAGTATTGACAGCATAATTGGCGTGATCTGGATAAAACAAAACATGTTTGACTTTCCACAAAGCTATATTTTTGGCTGGCTGTGATATTATAGAAGTTTGAAATATACGTTTATTCTTCACGTGTCTATTGTTTTTATAGATATTGTTAAAAATAAATAGTGTTAGGATATATAGGCTGTCCATTTTCAAGACATTGCATATAGAGTGGTGGAAATCAACGCGGCGCTTTGTTACTAAAATAATAGAAATTAAACGATGAAAATACCACGACAGCTTGTAATAAACAAAAACCACGTTTCTTTCCATTTTAGTATATATTTTCTCAAATATAAGTTAAAGTTTACTAAACACATTACAAAGTAGAGACTATGGAATGAGCTATAACTATTAGAGTTGTTGTGGAACATTTCTGCATACGACTATTTACATATTCTCACCACAGAGCTAGGATTTTGGGACTTCAACTTGCTACTGCAATAATTGGCGTGCCTTCACACGATTGTTCACTTATTACAACTTTGGATCATGAAACAAGGTATTCTCAGAGCAATTTATATGTAAACGCTAACTATGCTCTAAGTCTGTTTAAACGAATGCCAGTTCCGCTAAAGTTCAGGCGTCTTCGTTGTTTAGAAGCCAGCGGCTGCGACACTAGCAGGTGCAGGTGCTGGTGACTTACGAGTTTGTTTTTCAAACCATTAACTGCAGCTTGGAATAATACAACTTTTGCAGATTTTTAAATGGAAATTACAAATGATATAATAATAAAATGAAGAGACGTAAATAAGAGTTTATGTTTTCGTTGTTTTAATTTTTAAATAATTTTAGAGTCTGTAGTATTTCTGACTATAACGATGCGACAATTGTTGATTCGATTTCCACTCGGTTATATAAGTTATTTTCAATTCTTCTTCTTTAAGATCCGCCACTCAAAATGCAAAGTCTTAAAAATAGAGTGGAGAGTGAGAGTCTCCGCATCTTAGCAATAGGTTCCTTCTGCTATGCGGGTAAAATAGGGAAGCGGATTTTTATTGATTTTTATGAAATAACTTAAACTTTGACAAATTTTAAAATTTTTATTTAATCTGGCTGAAAATACATTTAAAGCATAAATTTCTTTTCTTTCTAAATCCTAAATCTCCTACAGTGAAATCTGAACCCTAAACAAATGTGAACTTGAAAGTTTCAGAGCCACAACTGTGTCTCTACCTGTAACATGTAACTAGTACATGTTAAACTAACTTTTGTAAAGTTTACAGTAAGATATTGTACTATCTTAGTTACTTGTTTTATACTGTAATCTAAACCTAGAGGCAAGATCAAATTAATTAGTATAAAAATAAATTGTGTTATAAAATCCATTTACGTTCTCCATTCCCTACAAAGTGGAGAACGAAGTGTCTTAACACTAGGTTCCCTCTGTCTACCCTGCTGTGTGCGGGATACAACGTGAAGCTGATTTGATTGAAGTCCATTTAAAGAGCACGAAACCCCTTTTGAGATCAATCTAGGACATAAATCAGTAAAAATATTAATCATACTGAAAGAGGGTCCTTCACAGAAAAGAAGCAAAAAATTTTAGACACTCAAAACTATTGGTAAACGAGCATTTAGTAATATAGACTCACTATATAGTTTACACTCTCTTTTCGACATTTTAAATAATATTAAACAACAAAATCTCAACATATGCTTTCTCAAGAGAATCTAAACTGAAGTAATGCATTTTTTGAAACCTCCCTGCACGATTTGTAGAGGTGTGAATGGAAGTAAAGAAGCGGACGGAGATAAGAACCACCTCTGTCCAATGTGCGATTGACTTCGATGTAGCTTTAGAATTGCAATGGCTATGAAAGTAGCGTTAAAATTATAGATTAACTGTAGAGTTTAGAAAAGTAGTTTCACGCTTTCTTCTGTATAGTAGAGTAGCACGAGGCAACGTAGTGTTAAGACACTCTGTAAAGTGACAGTGCGTGTTGTGTAGCAGAATTTGATACCTCGCTTTACTTACCAATCCCCAAGTAAGCCATAAGAAATTGGTTATAGATAAAATCACAATTAGGAATTTCAAAGGAAATATCAAAAAATTCTTAAAGCATAACAACAAAAAATTCTCAACATCTTGAATTAAAACGAAAAGAAGAAAATTGAATGTATTCACATCTATTTCTCTCTGTCTACTCTGCTATACTATGTAATATTTATTATTAATACAGAACACTAAGTGCAGTTCGTGGCTCTATCACAATCCTCGATAGAGTAGTGAGGTATAAGTAGTTTTCCAGCTCGACTCTACTCCAATAACGAATGTTCGGGAACGCTACCACTGATAGCTGATAATACCACAATATATAACACGTCACTCCACAAATCCTTGTGTGTTTGATATCTTGATCTTAATTTTACAATAATGCTTTAGGTTATTTTCTTATAAAGAAAATAAAATTAATAAGCTGACGCAGCGACATAATATCTGACTTTAAGCGCGATGGGTGTGGATTCGATGCCCACTTGGGAAATTAAATATTTTTAATTCTTCTCTCTTTTAATAAAATAAACCGCAGTAACCGTGAGTTTCCTCACTCAGCACGAAATGTCCGTATTAAGTGGAAAATGGGGAAAAAAATATCTTAACACTAGGTTCCCTCTGCCCGACAAGGCATGTGGGAAAACTCAAAATACATTAAATTATATCTTACTGGTCAAAATTGTGTTTCGTTGTAATACTACTCCTCCTAGACCGTTAAACCTACAGCCCTCGGCGATCAGCGAAGTTGTTTGGTGATAATTGTAATTATAGTTTTTGAGTAAATGGTCAAAATGTGTCTCGTAAAGTTACGCTGTGGAACGTTTTGAAATTCATACGCACAGATTGATCTTTAACTAAGCTAATCCAGCGTGTGAACAACACAGCATTTCGTAAAATGTTCACAAAAATGTTTTCAAAATTTTGCGCAACATAGCTTCACAGGATTTTCTGGACCAGGCCATGCCTACCCGTGCCTTTGATACTAATGATGATGTGTATTAAGTAGCAGAATTTAACGCCGCTTTATCTAAAGAATACACCTACCAATCCCCTATCTTTAATATATCAAAGTAATAAAAAAACTCCAAAACTGCCCCGTCGATTCCATACGATTAGTTTCCCCCAACTAAATAAGTGGTCAGCAACACGGTGGGGCATAAAGTTGAAAAACAATAGTTTAAAATCCCGTAGCGAACACATTGTTTTGGCTTTCGTTATTGTCTCAGAGCAGACCAATTAAAACTTTAGTACAACGTACAAAACTCTATTATACTATTATTAGCGGCTAACAAATTTACATTCAAAGATTCTGCTGAACACGATGTGGTTTTCACGCTGTTTGTGTTTATATCTTTTGAATTATCTATTTGCATGTGTGTGGAAATATTGATGGAATATATAATAAGAGAGGAAAGTTAGTGTAGAGTGATTGTATTGGACAAACATCAGATGTGGAAAGTAGATATAACTAGTATTATCGTCTGTATTTAAATGATGTGGAGCTTGGAGCAGTGCTTGCGACTTGTGACCACAGGTGTAGGCTTTACAATCCAATAACACACGCCTTTGCTCCCACCCAATATAGCAATTCAGAGTAATGTATACTTTATATAAGTGTTGAATCACTACTACATATCATTATAAATAAAATAACATAATAATTAATTATCAATATAGTCAAGGACAGTGTACCGAGCCACACCAGAGCCAAGACTGCCTGTGCCAATGCCCGTGTGGACCTTTTTATAAACGATAATTAGTAACGTAGAATGAGTATGGATTGATCCCGACATGCATGCATGTGGATATAAATAATAGCAAATGAAATAAAATGAAGGCAGCCGTGGCGCATATATTACAACTTTAATATGAATATTTTATATTCCTAAATATATGAAATATATTATTAAATGTAAAAAACCTAATTTAAAAACCGTCTTTCAGAAGTAAGCAGCGTGATGAGGTCATATTTAAGTCAATTTCAATATAAAAAGAATCACGCTTCGCTCCCCAACTTTTGAGACAATGCATATTGAATGACGGAACTCAACGCCGCCTCCACCATAACAAAGTATCAGAAGGAAATAAAATCGTCATATTTTTAATTAACTTATAACAATAGTAATTATGATTACATCTACACTTCTTCGTCTCTAACAAAACTCTACCATCCTATACAAAGCTAATTAATTAAAGTGATAATAGAGGAAGTCATAAAGGCGGGACAAAAACCGTGAATGTGTAAAGTTAGAGCTAATTGAATAACTTGGAGCTCTGCCGCGTGCCTGGAATCCCTACCTGGGATTACGATGCCATTTTATTACCTAGATTACTAGCTTGCTTTAATATTACCTATAGATTTTACTTACCATGTCTACGTATATATGGCTTTTAGATAAAACAAACAGAAGAGAGGCAATCGTGGCGCAGTGACACAAGAGTGCGACTGTAAACACGATAGGTTGTGGGTTCGATTCCCACTCGAGGAAATTAAATATTTAATATTCTTATTTCGCTATTATAGTATTGATGTAAATCTCATCCTAAAGTTTCGCTACATAACGCGCAATGCCTCCAGAATCCGGAGGTAAGTGGAGAACGAAAGTGTTTTAATAGGAACGGACTAGGTTACAAAAATCGAAAAAGAGTAACCCATCGTAGTGCAGTGGGAAATGTTATAATTGTAAATGATTTTGGGGAGTCCACTTGGAGTAATGACATACAAGGCGTAGCGTTGGGTTTTGCCGCCGAATACGCAAAGTCTTGAGTTCGGGGAACTGTCTTGACACAGACAAAATCTAGTTTTTTTTTCCCTGCAATATTCGGAATAATAAAAAAAGTACTAAATGTTTATTTTCGATATAGAATAATCTAGGAGATGAGAATGCAAAAATAGAGGTTAGAATTAAAAAAACATATATCGAAGCTTTCTATCATTTTTTTATTTTTATTTTTTGCCGACAAAAAATGAAAAACACAACCGAGATGAAATTTTATATATTTCACATAATAAGAAAGTAAGAAAAACAAAAGAAACACAAAATATTATTATAATCCTTTAGGTGCTTATTTTTAAATTTTGCCTGACCCAAATTAAAATACTTAAGTAAATACTTTATATTCTTAGTTAAATTAATTCAGAACGTTCACGTTCTAAATATATCTGAGAGTTGTAGAGCAAGTATTCGGGGGGAGAACTTTTTAATTTCAAGTTTAGAACTAAATACTAAAAGCGAGTTATATAATCTGTATCTCATTATAGTAATCCACAGCTATTAGTTCCACTATAAGCTTAAAACATATAACATTTGTGTATTGCTTTTATTTCTGTATGCAATTTGAAATGGATGATGCTCATCATATTTTATATTGTAATTATCTATATATATAAAAGGACATGTTCCTGTCTGACTGAGGTAAGGCGCACACACAGCCGTAACCGCTGTGCGTGGAAACGTGAAATTTGGATAGATTTTCATAATCTGGACATCCACTAAGAAGGGATTTTGAAAAATGTTAACCCTAAGGGAATGAAATAGGGGTTGAAAGTTTGTATAGAAAAAAAATTAAATCGGCACCGATTTTCATAAAGTTTGAAATTCAGACTCATAAATATATTTCATTGAACACGTATTTCATGGTTTTTTAGATTTCACCCCCTAAGGGTTCAAATAAGGGGTTGAAAGTTTATATGGAAAAATCTTTAAATCAAATAAAATTAAATTCAGACTGTTAAAAATATTCTATTGAACACGTTTTTCGTGGTTTTTTTGAAATCACAACTGAGGGTGCAAATAAGCGGGCAAAGCTGCGCGCGCCCACTAGCCGCCCTCTTACATAAATTTAGTTTTGTTTAGGTGAATTTTACATTTTACGTACAAATTTTCTGAAATCCTCTTTCATTTCTCTTATCCTCTCTAATCTAGGTGCATGCCAAATTTCAACTTTAACTTTCACTAGTTTCATCTGTGCATTGTTTATTGCCACTCTGTAGCGAATATATAAAGTATCTTTTCTCAATTTAATACAGGATAAAGAAAAAATATTCAATTCTACGATATTTGCAATAAAGACGCCATAACTTATTATAAGAGTACCATAGTAGTAGAGTCGAAAAGCTCACTTTAACATAGCTTTTCGACTCTACATACGCTATATGTTACTTATATAAATATTGTAGTATACTCTATTATCTCTATTATTATGTTTTAAAATTTTTAATTATATTTAGTTTAATTGAATAAATTATATTTCATAATATTTATATAATTATAAAATGCAACTTATTCAATTTATAATACTAGATCCCGCAGTTGCGACTAAATTAAAAGACGAGTTTAAGTCGAGGTATAGAGCTGTTTCTTCTTTTACTATGAATTCTGCCAATGTCTATATTAAGATAATTATACGTTGTTAAATAAGTATAATATAATATAATTCAGATAAATAAACTTTAAAATTTTTTTTTCGTTAATAGTTTTTTTTAATTTTTATTTTGTCTCTTTAAAAATAAATTTAAATCAAAATAACACCAAACAAACAAAAACTAAATAATATTAAGATGTAGTTACTTGAATTAATTTTCTAGTCACCAAAGAAAAAAAATCTTATATCATTTAAAAAACAAAACAATACATTTACATACAATTATTTTTTATAGAGTTGAAATTGTCTGGTTAAACACGCTAAACTCAGAAACGTTTTACAGGTTCAAATTGAAAAAAAAATTTTTTTTGGTTATATGGTCCATTTATTGAGAAGATATATGACATCACGTTAAAATTGCCGATTTATCACATTAACTGCAGTCAGTGCTAATACTGGCAATTAGAATGTTATGTATCATACAAAATTCTTAATTATTTTCAGGAGCATAGCGGTAAGTAAAGTAAAAAAAATGGTTTTTTATAATAATTATTCGTTTAAGGCAGTCGTGGCACAGTGGCACAAGCAAGTGACTGTAAACGCGATTTGAGGTTGTGGGTTCTGGGATGGGGACCGCAGTATCTTAACCCTTTCCCTCTGACTACCTTACTATAGGACAAACTGAAGCAAATATACAAACTGAAGCTAAATATAAATTATTTGTTTTATAAATATAATTTTAAATTTTTTATATTTTCATTTCTTCGCTCTGGTGACGAGGTTAAGCGCGGCGTTGAGTTCTGCCACTTAACACGCAATGCCTCCGGAATTCGGCAGAAAGTGGGGAACGGAGTGTCTTAACACTAGGTTCCCTCTGCCTACCCTGCTGTGTGCGGGATACAGCGTGAAGCGAATTTTTTAATTTTTTTTTAAATATAATTTAATTGAAACATTTCAATATCATAACAATCCATAGATTTAAAGTAGAAATGCTTCACAACGTGTTCGAGTAAACAATATACGGCGCTCGGTGCGGTACAGCCGGCCGCGTCGTCTGCTGTATAAAATCGCAATAAATAAATATAAAGTTGGTAGTCGCTCGCAACAAACTTCCAACTAAGTTATTTAATAACTTCGCTGACCGCCGACTACTGCGATATGGAAATGGCATTTATATTGAGATTGTAAATATTCGTAATAAATTTGTTTGTTGCATTTTTAAAGGGGTTTATTTAGCTTGACTTCGTTGTGGGTCAAATTGGGTAATAGTAATAAATGAAATTTTATTCAATTTGTGTTGACTGATTGCTTTGAAATAGTATATAGCTTTAGTTTTAGTGACAATATTATAATATATAGTCTATGTTTCTATAGTGTTACAAGCATAAAATGACCGCCGTTACGAAGTGGTATATTTTTATTCTTTTAAAACACCCTTGTTATGGATATCAAATGAACAATCTTGACTAGTAGAATATACCACTGTACAAAACATGCGAATAAAAGATAGTGGCCACAAAATGCCGGATTATTATATAAATATAACACTTGGACTTGACTAGTAGAAAACAGCACACTTGATTTAAAAAAAAAAAAACAGCTTCACGCTGTATCCCGCACAGAACAGGGTAAGCAGAGCGAACCTACCGTGTTAAGACACTTCGGTCCCCACTTTCCGCCTAATTCTTAGTTCTTTCTTTAGTCGAAGCATTACGGGTTCAATGGCGGTGGCATAAATATTTCATTTCCTCCAGTGGGGATCGAACCCACAACCAGCCCGCGTCTGTGCCCTTGCGCCACAACTGGTCCCTTATAAGAATGCTCTCGTATATCTTTACTATATAACCTTTAGACCAGCTCAATAATACCAGGACCTGAATAATGGAAATGTTCTAACTAATTTAACATGACTCTTCTTCGAAACAGAGGACCTAGTGTAGTGGAGTTGCAACAATGCTACATTTTGTCAGTGCAAAGAATTATGAAACATATGAAATATATCTAAGAGGATTCAAATAGTGAGTACTTAACGTATTTCCCACATAATGTAGAGTAGACAGATGAAATCCAATAAGAAGTCCTGTACCTATACCTATAATTTTCGAATATTTCAATAATTTTAAAGGAATGCAGAATACTTATATACAACTTAAATAACGTTAATCATTTAAATATTTAAAAAACAAGCCATATATAGCTATAATGGCCTATTCCAGTATTCTAGTACCAAAATGAACATCCCAGTAACTAACTGTACCAAGTTGACCGCGCTATATCCAACAATTTCAATTATTTCGTCACTGAATGCCACCTCTGCGGGTGCAGTATCAGTGATCTCAGTCTTAGTCCAGGTTTTAATCCGCATTAAGAAGCCGAATTATGGGATCCGATTTAGATACTTACCTCCCCCTTACCCCCCTCCTCCTATCAACCCCCCTCCCCCTTTGTACCTCCCACCCGAGTCTTAACGACAGCTACCTATTGAAATTGAGCTATAGTTGAAATTGATTGAAGTTTATGTATTTAATGTTGAATTTGACCTATTTTAATTATTTTACTATTGATATTTGTATTAATTTTAATTAAGTTTATATACTTGTATAGCCTTGTTTCTAAGATTTTGTTACTTGTAAAGTAATGTAATTATTTCTTTTCTTGTATATATACAAATATATATTGTAACCGAGCATCGTATTTCTTTATCTTGATAACATCATAGATATGAACATCTAAAGATATAACAAATAATGTAAAAACTATTTTTCTATTCTCATTATATGGAAAATTTCAATTATTGAATTTTTACTGCTCTGGTAGACATGGCCCGGTGTTGAGTTCTGCAACTCAACAAACAATGTCATTCAAAGTGCAGTAGTAGTAGTAGCTCTCTCAAGAATTAAACAGAAAGTGGGAAGCGTAAAGCTCCTCTCCCCTCTCACTTATACATACATATCAACTTTTAACTTAAATTCAATAGAGTGCTTAGACTGAGGCCAGTCGTGGCGCAAGCACACAAGCATGTATGGTTACGCTGGTTACGTGTTCGATTTCTCGAACTCGAGAAAATAAAATATTTAATATTTTCCTTTCTTCGTTCTAATAACAAAGAAAGCGCGGCGTTGAGTTCCGGCACGAAATGCCTCCAGAATTTGGCGAAAAGTGGAAACAGAAGTGTGTTAATGGGAACGTATCTTAAAAGTATCTTAACACTAGGTTCCGAGATTGCTAAGTCGCCCAGACTTAGCAGTGTTAACCTTAGACAACTTAGACAGTACCTGAGGAGGTAGATTTGTGCCGCAAAGATTGTGTCATGTTGTATAGAATGGGTGTGGGTTCTATTTCCACTCAGAGAAAATAATAATTTTCATACTTACTTAGAAACTGTATAAAAATTTGAACGTAGCGGGAATCGAACTCGCGCCTCCTGGAAACCGACCAGGTCGATCGGAGGGTAGAATAAAAAACAAAGTAACATTAGTATAAACTGAGCTTGTATTGGCTACATTTAAAGATAAACAAATCAACATCCTAATTTGCAAAACCATTTGGATCTATTAAGGGTTAATTTGAAATTTAGATACAAAATATCAATATTTATTATATTTTGTGCTACATGGGCGTTGTGTCGCAAAAGCATAAGAGTGTGACTTTAACGGCACGGTTGTGGGTTCGATTACCAATCGAGGGAATGAATTATTATTTATTAATATTTACATTTCTTCGCTCTGGCACTCAACACAATATGCCTTGAAAAATTCGACGAAAAGAGAGAAACAGAGTGTCTTAACACAAGGTACCCTCTGGCTACCCTGCTGTGTGCGGGATACAGCGTGAAATTGATTTTTATTACATGAAGAATACTTTAAATAATATAAAAACATTAATAGCTTACATTCTCACTTAACCGATTGCTCGTTCAGAAACAGATACTGAACACGGAAGTTTAATTAAAGTTAGAGAGGGCTCTACATAATATGTTTTAAACAAACAAACGAGGTTTTATCATATTAATAATTTGAAAGTTATTAACTTCTAGGCTTTTACCTGCGAATTCGCCCCCGTGGTCAAAGAAGAAATAACATTATAGAAGAAGAAAGAAGAAATTACATTAAATAATAGGATTGTGTGTGACACATGATATATTCTAGATATATCAAAATTAATTAAGCCTTATCTTGAATAATTGAATAAATGAATTTTAGTTTTAGATATTATTCAAGATAAAAATAATTTTTCAATTCAAGCCATAGTTCCTGAGATTAGCAAGTTCAACCAAACAACATGTTTAGGTTTGTAATGTTATTAATGCTTATTTTAAGTAAAAAGCCTCATACATATGTATCCTACATATCAATGAGGCTTTTTACTTAAAATCCTTTTGAATTAACATTTTCATACTTGTCTACAATAAAAAATAGATCGATTAGCCGTCGTGGCACAGTAGTACCTACATAGTTGTATACCGCGAAGGTTGTGGGTTTAATCTCCACTAGGGCTAAATGTTTGTGTTAAAATTTGATTGCCTTGCTCTTATAGATCGAACGTTGTATTGAGTTGCACTACTCAACATGCAATGTCTAGAAACATTGTTCGGAAGCTGCGTTTTATTTAGTAATGTAAAGTGAATCCTGGCAAAAAAGGAAGAACGGAGAAGGCCGACACTAGTCTCTAATGCTTAATTATTAATACACCTGTGTTAATAGAATTTGCAGAGAGTCTGTGTGTAAAGGAATAAATATTAAAAACGTTAAAGCTTTTGTATAGAGTATGCCGAACATTACAGTAGATTATACTAAATACCAATCACATTTGAACATTATGTAATTAATTCAAATGTAATAGATAGTATTTGTGTTATTTGTATTAGATATTTTATTTCCCTGGTAAGTCCAAATGTAGCGTTGAGTTCCGCTACTCAGCACATATCTACTAAAGTCAACGAATGTAAAGTGATATTCTTTTTTATAATGCAGTATTGATGTTCTACGAATGTTATGTAAATTGATTCTTTCAATTTGATATTTGGTGAGTACCAATTGTACGATTTAAAAGGTAAGGTAAAAGTGAAATTTATAAAAAAGCTAAATAGATCATTTATATTAAAGAAATAATGAATTAAAAGCAAATTTTTTATTTTTTTCTTCTATTAGATATGCATGTAATCTCTTTAGCTATTATCTAAAATGTAAAATGTATATTTAATATTATAAAGCTAAAGTGTTTCTTTGGTTGAATGCGTGAATGACCTGGATCGAATTGAAAGAATATTTTCGTTATGGATAGTCCATTTTGTAAGGAAAGCTATATTATATTATAATAAATCACGTGTAGCACACTGTAACTGTAGTGAATGTCACATGTCATATTTAAATCTTAGTTGTTTAGATACATTTGATCATTTAGGCAAAGTAGGTAAAAGCTAACATAATTTATATGTATATATACAAAAGAAGATAAGATTATTAATATACATAAAACAGATTTTTTTCTTAAATTTCATAACCAAGTGTATATAATTATATACACCGACATGTCTCAAATTTACTCGCGACATGCCCCTTTAAACGATGCTTTTAATTAACGTATGTGTGTTTACAGACTGTATCTCGACAACAGCTTTATTGGCTGATTAATTTATATACTGTCTACATACATGGAGCATCAAGTAGATGTTAACGTGGATTAATGGGTTAGAAATGTTCTTATGTTATTGAGATTTAGCTTGAAAAGAATTAAAATTATTACTGAAAATTTAAAAATTAAAATCAGCTTCACGCTGTATCCCGCACACAGCAGGGTAGACAGAGGGAACTTAGTGACAAAGACACTCCGTTCCCCACTTTCCGCCGAATTCTATAGGCATTACGTGCTGAGTGGCGGAACTCAACGCCGCGCTTTGCCTCGCTGAATCCACAACCAGTCGCGTTTACAGTCACACTTTTTGCCTCTGCGCCACGACCGGCCTCTGATTACTGTTTTACTGAAAACTAATAAAACAAAAGAATTATGTCTGGATGTTACCATAGATTGTGTAACTTATTTATTTCAAACCAAAACAATCTTTACAAAAGCATTGATTTTCGCGATTACACATTTGAATAGAAATTGTTAAAATAAATTATTCGTGTATATTGAAGTAAATTATTTATACTGTTGACGTGTATATAAGTCATATTTGTGAGCACACAGATAAACCTAACCATTATATTATATTTGATATACTAGAATGAATTTTAACGTTCTAACACATGATAGTCACTCCTAAAAAATTTTGAAGTCGCAAATCTATCATAACAGAAAACAAGGCATGGGGAGGCATCTAAGAAATCGTTGACGGTAATTTGATATAATAAATGTGAAAACAGACGAATATATCCTCAGTCTAACTGTGACTAAAAGCGATTACTCCGGATACAGAGTTTCGTTTACAATACGTTTACAAAAAAATTATAGGCTATAGGATAAAATAAATATAAAATAATTATATAAATTTGTAATATATTTTACATTTATTCTTAATTTTTTTATAATAAATATATTCATATTTGCAGGTAAGTATTTATACAATGTGTTTATTGGGTTCTATTTCGTACGCTAGAATAAATTATTCCACATAACAATGTCAGTAAAACAAATGAAATACATAAATACTCACAAATAACTGGCATTCCTTGATATATTTACTCAAAATTAATTTATTTAATGCCTGCAATTAAATTAATTTTATAATTTGTAAACTGTTTTAGTGTTGTACTTTTATCAAAATCAAAAGTTTATTACTATTAAGTAATAAAGAAATATAATCAGCTTTACACGGAAAAGTGAAATTTATGAAAAAGCTAAATAGATCATTTATAATAAATAAATAATGTATGAAAAGCTATTTTTTATTCTTTTTTCTATTATACATGCTATCTCTTTAACCTAGTATAGAAAATGTAAAATCTATATAAAATTTTATAAAGCTAAAGTATTTGTTTGGTTGAACGCGCTAATCTCCTGGCCTACCCTGCAGTATCCCGCACACAGCAGGGTAGGCAGAGGGAAGTCTAGTGTTAAGATACTATGTTCTCCACTTTCTGCCGAGTTCTGGAGGCATTGCGTGTTGAGTGACAGAACTCAATGCCGCGATTTGCCTGAACCACCAGTGCGAAGAAATGAAAATATAAATGTAAATAAATATTTCATTTCCTCGAGTAGGGATCGAACCCACAACCAATCGATTTTACATTCAAACTTTGTGCACTACGACTGGCCAAACTCAGATATATAATATAAAATAATATTTGCCTTATATTGAAGCACTACTTCAATGTAAGGCAGTTTCATCAATATTTTCCAGCATATGAGGTTAATCAGAGATAGAGATATTGTCAAGACACTCAGCTCTCCACTTTCAGCTTTTACTTTTAGCTTTCATACGGTTTGTAGACGATTTTTTTTTGTATATATTGACAAAACTCACTGTCGACTGCTACAATACATAATATATAGAGGTAGAGATAGAAAAATCCATACTTTATCAATTACTACTTGCCTCCCCCCAGATAGAGCTCTGACGCTCTGAAATATCAAATTTGCGCGCCGTCACATCATCCCTCGTCTAATGAATATTTTATCGCTTCAGGGACGAAATCAAACGCGTATTGAAAATATTTATCGTTATTAACCCGCGATGGAACTTCTATTTGTGCAGCCATTTGTGACGTGTTGACGTCGCGCGCGTAGATTCGGTTGTAGAGTTTGATTTGTGGTGAACAAATAACACGGTTTCTTTTGTTTTTAGGTATTTGTCATATCGTTAGCCTTTATAGAATCATAAATATTGAAGCCGTCGTAACGCAGCAGAACCGCGTGTTATCGTTAGCTCGATGGTTGTGGGTTCGATCATCACACGGTGAATGATTAAATTTAAATTATTTTCACATGCCATTCTTGTAGACAAAATGTGGCGATGAACCACTTAACACGCGACATCTCAAAACAGAATAAGAAGTGGAAAACTGAGTATTTTAATACAAGGTTCCCAGTTCACGTAAAACTTAAAAAAAAATTATATTAAAACGAAAAAGTTCTATTTCAGCATAACCGCGTGTTATAGTTAGGT
>JAATLQ010034130.1:0-21106 GCA_013421005.1 Heliconius erato x Heliconius himera
AGTGAGATTAGTTTCATTGTTGGTAACGCTATAGTAACACTGAAGAAGTTGCCTGTTAATATCTTCTGTCCACTGCATTCTCTGTCTCGGTTTTCCTGTTTTCGTAAGTGTTGATTTCATGTTTACTAAAATATTATTTTGTTGAGAATTTATACGATTATGTCTACCGTGATAATATGATGTTGCTATAGAATGTGAACCGCTTGCTGAGTTACTTAAAGCGTCTGTGAGGTCCGAAAAAGATGTTTGTGTATTTTGTTTGGACGTGTTTAGTGCTTTATTTTGCATATTTTGTATGACTTCCTGTTTGATCTCTTCTAATATTTCAGGTGCTAGCAGTCTGTTTCGTATGATAGCTCGCCTTTGATCTCCTAACCTTTGCTTGTGTGTTTGAATGTCTGGGAAACTTTGTGTAAATCGTACAAACAGTGGTTCAAGGTATTTCTTTGTGTGTGTTTCAAGCTGTGTGATTTCAAGGTAGGTGCGCCAAATGAATTTGTTCATATCATTAGTCCATGTTATACGCGCACGTTTTGTGGTGCCTGTAGTGGGAGCAAGTCGTATGGCTTCCGCCTCTTGCTCAACATCTACCGACATTGGGGTTGCAGTCGATGAACGAGATGTGGATGGGTTTTCAAAAGAATGTGGGGATGAACTGGGTGACTGGAACAAACTATGGGTGGATGAAATGAATGATGACGGGGAAGATGATGTGGTGTTTACCCTACTCGCAGCAGTACTAGACTGGGCAAGTTGTAGCGACTCGGTGCCCTCCCCAGAATTCGTAGGGCTGCCCGAACTTGCTAGTTCGGGGCGGGATTCTCCATTTCTGGTACCCGCCTGGGGTACTTTATTATTACTTCTTAATCGCATCGCTATTGTGGGTTTACTATTGCTCCGTTGGTCATTGGTGAGTATTCAGCTAACTGCTGCCAATGTCCGCCCCTCACGTGGCTGTAGGTGGTCAAGCCGGACGTGGAGTTAGATTTATGAGGGGCTTATTATTATTATTATTATTAAAAAATAGATATTGCTATGCGAAAATATATGCTGTCGCAGTTTATTTAATTTTTTTAAAGAATTACAATATGTATTCGAGGCCGGTCGTGGCGCAGCGGCAGGAGGTGTGACTGCAAACCGACTGGTTGTGGGTTCGATCCCCACTCTAGGAGATGAAATATTTACTTAAATTTATATTTCCATTTCTTCGCTCTGGTGTCGAGGTTAAGCGCGGCGTTGAGTTCTGCCACTCAACACGCAATGCCTCCAGAATTCGGCATAAAGTGGGGAACGGAGTGTCTTAACACTAAGTTCCCTCTGCCTACCCTGCTGTGTGCGGGATACAGCGTGAAGCTGATTTTTTGATTCTTTTAATTACAATATGTTTGTTACATGATTTTGTGTAACTTTAAACAATTACGCAACGCATGACCGTTCATTTTAAAACTTTGATATTTTCTAAAATATCCATTTCTGTAATATGCTGTAAAAACCAATTTCCAAGAATAAGGAATAATACTGTACTATTGAAATAATTTAATTATTCCTTCTTTACTTTAAACACTGTTGGTTGTCCTTAAAAGATAGACAGATTATGTGCTATAGGCTATATAACATTACGGTGTATTTCTTTAGTTAGCCGTACATAACCAAATAACAATAATAATGAACTCCATCGAACCGCAGGCGCTGCAGAAATAATAAAATATATGCAAAAACATCGTACTACAAAAATATTCAATTTCATTCATTCTAATAAAAATCCGCGACACCGGTTCTCTTATAAATAAGTCACATAAAGGCATTTTGTGACAGAAAATAATTGATAACTGCAAGGTTTCCGTTGCTTTGTCCGTTTCTTATAGATAACATTTAAATTTCTGTTGTGATCCAAATAACTGTATTTATGAAGTGCATGTGGTTATTTACAATGTGCTCAAATACAAAAAAAAATAGAACTTTCAGTGATTGTTAGCGGGGATTATGGAGCAACAAAAGGCTATTTTTATCCCGGAATTTCCACGGGATACTGAATTAGTCAGGAAAAAGTTTTTGAAAACGTTTTCCGTGCGCGCATACATAGATACCAAATGAAATAACTAAACTCTTCTACATTAAATACGATAATTGTTGTAAGCAATATTTGATATAAAATCTCAAAAAATTAAAATTACGATTCATTAAGTGTATAACAAAGGTATAGATAACCGAACTGAAATAACCAACCATTCTTCCCTCAATACTTAAATAATATTATGCTGAAGCCGCCCAGAGCCCAAACTTACACCACATCAAGAAATTAAAAAATTCTTACCATCTACTGCTTGAATAAGCGAAGAACCAAAGAAAAATATAAATTAATAATAAACAGCAAATAACCACATAAAACAAACATAACAGTAGATCCAAAATATTTACAAAACCGTCAACGTCGTCTGCCCGTTCTTGTCGGTCATACCGTGCGGCTCGGAGGCTAGCTCATTTTGAATCAGTGATATCTCTTTAAGTATTTATTAGAATTATGTATAGTAAAATATAACTCTCTAGGTGAAATGCTAAAGGTGACTAGTATATTTATTTTGATAAAGATGAATACCATATTACAGAAAACACATTAACAATAATCCGATAAATTTTAATTAAATATATGAATTATGATTGATGGTTAATGGTTCCTGTAGCTCAACCTGCAGGGATAAACCAAAACTGTCGTAGATTTTTTTAATAGATTTTTTAAAGGACAATATTTTTATAAAACATTATTTTTATAAAACATTATGTTTATATTATGTCTCTTAAAGTTGAGTCAGCGCACGTAAGAGTTCAGGAAACCCAGTTTAAGCAACTTTTTGTTAAAACAACAAAGTTCCTTGTTGCTTAGCAACGGTAGCTTGGCGACGGTTGCTATTAACATGGCAGAATAAATTGCTTGTCAAATGAAACATTTGAATGAAACATTTGAATATATTAGTATATATCGAGAAAATTAATCATGAGAAAAATAAAGTAATCTATGTTCATCCCAAGACCCTCAAGTATCTCTATATGAGTATTTTATTACAACTGAATTAGCAGTTTGGCCCTGATTGTGTAAAGGACAGACAGACAGACAGAATTACTTTCGAATTTATAATATAGGTATGGACTTTATAAACAAATATAATACAGTATAAAAATTTTGTAATCATATTTGTTTAGACATCATAAACCATAAGCAATTAAGCATTAACTACGTAAGAGGTCAAACAAAATGTATACAACATTGGAATTATGCAATATTTTTTTTAGTATTAAGAGATTTTATAAAGTATATATCAAATAAGTAATTACTTTATCAAGATACACGACTTGGTCTTACTATGAATAATATTTTAAAAATAATAACTAAATAGAATTGAGGCCTTCATAGAGTAAAGGTACAAGAATGCGACTGTAATGATGCGGCGATTCGTTTCCCACTCGGTAGGGGAAAGAAATATTTAATATTTTTTTATTTTCCCGTTCTGGTAATGAGGCAAAAATGCGTTGTTGAGTTCCGCCACTTAACTGGCATGGCCTGGAAATTTTGGCGCAAAGTGAGGAACAGAAGATGAATCCTTCTGTTCGGGACTGGAATGGCTTACTAGGTTCCTAATTTCCTTTTGCTTACCCTGCTACGTACGAGAAACAGCATGAAGCTAAAGAAAAGAAAATAAATAGTTTTACATTTATCTCGTATTGGTATATCAGAAAACTCAATAGCCAAATAGAGGAATCTTAGTGCTGAGACAGTTTGTAGCCCCCTTTCCACCTAATCGAGAAAATTCGTGTTGAATAATACTAATCCGCTAGGGATACAGCTAAAGTTAAGTTATTATATATTATTAAGCTCACGCACGAGCACTGTATGCACTTAATAATGTGAGATTTCCTGTGCACTTACACTTTAGGTACTTAATAAAGCACCAGTTCTAGTGTAGTCGCACTTAATGCCATCTTATATGGCACCATCCCTAGTGTACGCCATACATATCCATACATAATAACGCATGAACATGAACGCTTATTTAGTAACTCACCACGTGTGCACTTAGTAATGCACCACTATTAGTACACTCATACATAATAACGCATCACTACCAGTGAACGCGTATTTAGTAACGCACCCTGTGTGCACTTAGTAATGCACCACTATTAGTACACTCATACATAATAACGCATCACTACTAGTGAACGCGTATTTAGTAACGCACCCTGTGTGCACTTAGTAATGCACCACTATTAGTACACCCATACATAATAACGCATTACTACTAGTGAACGCGTATTTAGTAACGCACCCTGTGTGCACTTAGTAATGCACCACTACTAGTACACCCATACATAATAACGCATCACTACTACTAGTGACTACTAGTGTAGCGACTACTAGTGAACGCGTATTTAGTAACGCACCCTGTGTGCACTTAGTAATGCACCACTACTAGTACACCCATACATAATAACGCAACACTACTAGTGAACGCGTATTTAGTAACGCACCCTGTGTGCACTTAGTAATGCACCACTACTAGTACACCCATACATAATAACGCATCACTACTAGTGAACGCGTATTTAGTAACGCACTCTAACTTGAACTCCCTCTGCCTGCTGTGTGCGGGATGCAGCGTGAATGCCTGATTTATTTTAATATGAGTTTTATTATTTTTTAACATTATTTTTATAGAGGCCAGTGCGAGGGGGAAAAATGTGACTGTAAATGCGGCTGATTGTGGGTTCGATTCCTATTCAAGGAAGTGAAAGATTTATTTAAATTTATATTTTCATTTCTTTGCTCTGGTGTCAGGACAAATACAAAATCCATTACAGTAAAGGTAACTTGTAAAACGTTTAAAATTTATTGTTTAAATGATGTCTATCTGTCTTTATTATGTGTAGATCGCGGCTGTCAAAATTTTACATAATGTATTAATTCATGTTTTACACACAATTCCTGGAGAGTGGGGAATGGAAGTGTCTTAATGGGATCAGAGTGTCTTAACATTAGGTTGCGAGGTTTCCTCTGCCTACCCTAGTATGTGCGGGATAAAATGTAAAGTTAAAAACAGTGAAAAGTGATAGAACTTAACGCCGAAAACTATTACATAGAAAAATAGAGACAAAAAAATAAAATACACCTTTTTTTGGTATTTTCCTTTCCTATGCAAGAAACCTGATATAAAAACCTATTCCTACCACTTTAAAAAATAGAGTATAGCTAAGCTCCTACCTAGGCACCTTTGAATAAAATCGAATCCACACTTGTCGTGTCTTAAAGGACAATTTACAACTACGCTACAATAGCGTTTATAAGCCTTTCATATACATAGATATTTATATTGATAAGCAATTCGCACTCGCCAGTGTAACGCAAATCTTTAATCAGTGTGGACCTATATATAATAAAAAATGTTGAAATCCGCGATTTTATTCGCTTTACTCAATTTATGTTATAGTTATAAAATATTAGTTGTGTTTCCTATACCTGGGAGGAGTCATACAATTTTGGGTGAAGGCTATGTTCGACATTTGGTTGAAGCGGGACATGAGGTGATTTTTTTTAAATTCTCTCTTTTTGTATTTTTATTTACGAGTAGACCGATGGAAGTTGGGAACCTAGTGTTAAGATACACCGTTCCCGTTAAAACACTGAAAATTTTAATATTTAATTTCCTAGAGTGGGAATTGAACCCACAATCTGTCGCATTTCCGCCCATGCGCCACGACTCCTTTTTTTTAATATATTTTTTAAATTTTAAAAAATATTTCCTATCAATTTAATTGGAAAATTAATTCAATTTGTTTACGGAAATAGTTGAGTTTAAAAATTATTTATCTACTATAAGACTTATCATAAAATGCATATATTTATTTTATATGATTCTCATTTCAGGGTTAAAATTTTAATAAATCGAATAAAATTACTAAAAATAATTTGTTTTATACAGTAAATTGCAACTAGGAAGTGGTAACTGAAAAAAAATCTTTTTAGTTAAAATGCAAAAAAAAAATTGGAAAAGAAATCCTGTTGGTATAGCTAGCTACCGATACTAAAGATGATTTTTGACAATACGAGTTCCCCTTGACTGTAATGGGCCCGATTCCCATTCGGGGGAATTATTTTTTTCATTTCCTCATTTTGATAAATAAGAGAAAGCATAGCGTTGAGTCTCGTCACTCAATACGCAATGTATCAAAAGTCAAGTTAAGTAGGAAACAGAGTGTTTCAACACCAAATTTTCCGACTGCTAAGCAAGGGTTATTTTTTTCGCGCGTGTCTTGTATGTATGTATATATGTAATATTCTTTATTGAGGTAATCATATCTACAGAACCGCTGAACGGATTAACATAATTGAGGTATCGTTAGATTCATCTTAGCAGCCCAAATGTTCTGAGATAGGTGACGTTAAAAAATAATCATAGCGGCTGTGAGACGCCATTGGAATAATAAAAAAAATTGATTTCGAGTAATATGGGTATCAAATTCACGAGTTAAATACCAGGATTTCAAAAAAATAAATCATAATTATCATTACCATAATGAATCCTAACAAAAAAGTGAAAAATAAAAAAATATTGATAAAAAAAACCCCGACTGCATAAAACTAGAAAGAAAATAGACAAGCCCAATAGTTTATTAGGATTAACAGTCGGGACCTATAAGTAATTCTTCAATCAATAAAGTCTTTACCAGGAAACCCGCATAATGTAAAGAGGTCCCGACTGTTAATCCTAATAAACTATTGGACTTGTTTAGTTTCTTTTTAGTTTTTTGCAGTCGTGGTTTTTGTTTTTATATTTTTTTTGTGCCGTTATTATATATGATATACAGAAGGAGCTAAAGCTCAATACGAGTTAAGGTGTAGAAATTTAAATAATGGATAAACTACAGAAATTATGTCTATGTTTATATAAACTGTGGAAGTGAAATTCAAATAAAAAACACACTTAATGTATTAACATAAAAATAATAAAATGACTCTGATCTAAATACGAGTATATATTCAAGGTTACAAGAATTCGCTATAAAATTGTTTGTTAAAAATAATGTGAAAAATTCCAATCGATGTCACTACAAAAAAAAATAAAGCCAAACGATTTTATAATAATTATGTTCAAATAGTATCTATTAAATAATTATGAGGAGAAACTCTGACGTTAAGTTCCGTCACTCAACACGTAATCCCTCTAAAATTCGTCTGATAGTGTGGAACGGAAGTGTCTAAATGGGACCGGAACATTTTAACACTAGGTACCCAGGTACCCTGTACCTACCCTATTATGTGCACGCTAGTGAAGCTGAAAATATAATTTTTATTTCGTTTTTACAACATTTTTTTATTGTTACTTTGCTCCTTATAAACGTAACGTAATTATAGCCTATACGGAGAACTTCTTGATGAATGGATTATTCAATAAAAAACACTTTTAAACGTGAGCTAAATATTTCCTGCAACTACAAACACCTATTCTTTATAATCTCTATATATAATAAAACAGTAAAAAAAATTGTCTGTACATGTAGTAATTTTGACTGAAATGATATGATGATGATGATATGATAGAGGGACACTTAAAAAGAATAATAAAATTATTAATTATATTATTAGGAAACCTAGTGTTAAGACACTTCGTTCCCCACTTTCTGCCGAATTTTGGAGGTATTGCGTGTTGAGTGGCAGAACTCAACGCCGCGCTTGGCCTCGCCACCAGAGCAAAGAAATAGAAATATATATTTAAGTAAATATTTAATCTCGAGTGGGGATCGAACCCACAACCAGTCGATTTTACAGTCACACTTTGTGCCAGTGCGCCACGACCGAAAAAATAATAGAAAGCAAAAAAAAATTTTTTGAATTTCTTATCTGTCTGTTTGTCTGTCTGTCTGTATGGTCACGCTAATCTCTGAAAGTACTGAACCGATTTACTTAAAACTTCTACTAATTGCTTTAGTTTCACTCAACTTAAGATTTAAAGTTTAGTACATTAAAAAATGGGTTAATTAAAAAAAAGTTATCGTCATTTGAATAAGCTCGAGGTATTAGTTTGCTTGCGAATGTTATATAGCAATCGCGCTGGTAACATTCCTGGCTAAAGAATGACATTCGAAATGCTTGGTTATATGACCGTTGATAAAAATATATATTTTAAAGCACTATTGTACAGAGTACAAGCAACAAAATTGAATCGTTAGTGAAGGTTACCTTCATAAATTATAACAGTTAAATTTAAGTTATAATTAATTCAATACAGGGATAAAGACCAATTTGATCTTCAAAGAAATATTAAGTAAATACATAGATTAAATAAATACATATAGACGTTTGTTCTTTGAAATAAATCTATTATTCACTGACATCAGCACATTTAACAGAGTTTTAAAATTATGATGAGACGTACATAACATAGATAAAAAGAACATAGTATTACAGAAATATATACGTGTAATGAATAATTAGTTTTATGTATATTTTTACATTCAAATCAATTATATTAGAATATTACAGATAAAAGTAATAAAAATCATGTTAGAAGTCATTTTTATTTATTAGACCAATAACCATGTAGCGTAAGCGGGCGAAGCCGCGGGGGGGCCGTTAGTATTAGTATAAAAGTGTAGATTTTCTAACTTTGTCTTTTTATTTATTTAATTTCTCTTGTAAAATGTTTTTTTTTTTAATTTACTATTTCTAAGAACTGTGTGTAACCACAAACAATTCAGCTTTACGATATTAGTAGAAAATTATACATTTTAACTTCAATGTTTCAAAATTGTATTTAAAATAATATTTAACAGATAGAAATATATATTTTTTATAGCAAATAACTTGTGTAGCTACTATTTACACATAAAAACAAAATACATTTACTGAAACACTTTCATAATACAAAGACATTGTTTCTTAATAACTTTTAATTGCTATGGGTTCATGCATTATTTTTTCACTTGCTTTTTTAAAGTTTTTTTTAGCTTCACCCTGTATCCATACAGCAAGGTAGGCAACGGGAACCTAGCTTAGAATTTTTGGATCGAATCCACAATTGTCGTGTTCGCAGTCAATCGGTGTCCCAATGCACCACAATGGATTACATGGTGATGAACACTATGGATCATTTTAGAGATATTTATTTACTTTACCCGTATTTTTAATACGTAAAACAAAATATAAACATACTTATCGATGTACATATATATACTTTATATTCTCAAAGATAATTAAATTAAAGATATTATTAGACAAAGGTAACCTGAGAACCTAGTGTTAAGACACTCCGTTGTCATTAAGACACTTTCGTTCCCCACTTTCCGCTGAATTCCGGAGGCATTGCGTGTCGAGTGGCAGAGCGAGGAAATGAAAATATTAAATAATTCATTCCCACGAGTGGGAATCAAACCCACAATCCTCGCGTTACCGTAGCACGCTTATATTTTTGGCCTCAAATTTATTAGATTTAGATTTGTAGTTATAGTACAAGGTTTTTACCTACCTATACTATACAATATCCAATTATATAAGTACATATGTTCCATGTAGGAAACGCCATGTTTTTTACCTTCAATACGGGGTCAAGCACGCTTTTAATGCAACCTTACCATAGCAACTCTTAACGAGTCCATATTTTAAGATCTTTTGTCAATTCGCTCTTATATTATTTTTTTGATTATCTTACATATTTCCTAGCGGTGGTTGAGAAGCTAGTTAGAGGTCTGTTCAGAACTCTCAAAAGTTCTGAGGTAACAACTCAGAACCTTTTACATGATAAATTTTAGATTTAAATGATAACCTTTTACAAAAGTCAGCTAACAACAGATTTAGCAGGCTTAGAGTTTACACTCTACATACTCTACAACGATATTATGGATAGTAAAATCCGATATTAACCTTTGACCGACTTAAAAAACTGGTATTCTTTACACCCAAACATTTGCCCTATAAGAATTTATTAGAACGCTCGATCAGTATCCATACTTATATTATTAATTCAAAAGTAGCTCTGTCTGTAGGTCTGTGACACAATCTATAAAAAAATCTGCGATGGTATATGTTTATCTCTGAAGGTTGAGCCACGGTACGCATTTTAATATATTTAATTTAAATTTATCGGTTTATTGTTAATGTATTTTCTAAAATTTGATATTTACCTTATCTAAATATATAGAGGCCAGTCGTGGCGCAGTGGTAAGAGATGTGACTGTAAAACCGACTTGTTGTGGGTTCGATCCCCACTCGAGGAGATGAAATATTTACTTAAATTTATATTTCCATTTCTTAGCTCTGGTGTCGAGGTTAAGCGCGGCGTTGAGTTCTGCCACTGCCACAACACGCAATGCCTCCAGAATTCGGCAGAAAGTGGGGAACGGAGTGTCTTAACACTAGGTTCACTCTGCCTACCTTGCTGTGTGCGGGATACAGCGCCACGACCGGCCTCATGTGTTACTTTTAATTTTAACTATTTAACGTTGATAATATTGATAATTTTGTTGGTTTTGTATAGTTTTTTTTATTAATATTCTCTTTTGGCTACGTTTAATTATTATTTCTTGTTCATTTTACTTAGTTAGGTATTTTTTGTGATAATACAAATTTACATAAGTTACGTTTAAAACCAAAACTGTTTAAAATTAACACAAAGTAATAACACTTTGCGTTAATTTTAAATAGTTTTGGTTGTATTATTTTTAACATTGTTCATTTCAATTATTTCGGTTTTTTTTTCTAATATTACGAATTTAATTTTCCTTTCTTAACTCTACTTATTATTTTTTTATGGCTTATTTTGATTACTTAGGCTTTTATTTTCGTTTTAATCATATTGAAAAAACAAAATAATTTTATAAATATATTTAATAACTATTCGTAGTATATATTCAAATGGGCGAAGCCGCGCTAGTATTGTATAAAGCATATTATCTACATAAAAATAAAAAGAATGTACTAATATAACTGACCTTCAATTATTATTGTAATAAGATGTACGGCAAAAAATGGAATTTGATAGATTCTTGACAGTTTTTTGTTGACTGGAGTTGAGTTGACTGTTAGTTAATACTTCTTACACGCACGCACTCTTTCTATGGGAAAATTCTTCACTGCCAATCGTATGGATAAATCATAATCCAGTGGATTAAGATTCGGGCTAGACGGCCTGTCTTCAGCTCTGATGAAGGCCTGTCTTCAGTCCTGAACCAAAATCAGAATCCTAAACCTTCGTTTCTAATCAAGATTGGGTGGATTGAGATTTTTGACCCGGTGATATTGAACATAGTGTTATTAAGGGGCTTCACTACCTTCTCAATAATGGTATCAACATACACTTATGCTTTTGATATCTTTTTAACAAAAATAGGGTTCAGTCACTCCTTCATAGTTAGCACCCCCCCACTTCGGAAAGCTCAGCAAACGTTATGATGACTCAGTTAGATGACTCAGCAAACGTTATTTTGCATTTCTAAATTGAATGTGATAGCGATTAGGCAATCTAATTATAATTTATTTTATTGTTTTACAGAGGCCAATTATGACGCGAAGGGCATGAGTGTAACTGTAAAATCGATTGGTTGTGGGTTCGATCCCCACTCGAGGAAATAAAATATTTATTTAAATTTATATTTCAATTTCTTCGCTCTGGTGTTGAGGTAAACCGTGGCGTTGAGCTCCGCCACTCAACATGCAATGCTAGAATTCGCTGGAAAGTGGAGAATGGAGTATAATAACACTAAGTTATACCCTATTTCTAACATTTATAAAAATGTTATTCCACACTTAGGAAAGAAAGAATACTTCTAAAGAAAACGTATCAGAATTTGAACTTACGCCTTTTTGGAAACCGTCAAAACGTTCTGACTAACTAAGCCATACGTACCATCTGCTTACCCTGCTGTGTGCCGGATACAGCGTGAAGCTGATTTTTTATAAATATCTTATTGTTCGCTGAACCCAGCCACTCTTCCCCTCTAGGATTATTGGGGCAATACGTAGGACTTTTTTACAGGGTCCACTGTATCTCTGGATCGACTGTCGCTTACCATATCGGTATCGGTGGATAAGTACTTTAAAATTAGTCTAGAGACTTTAGTTAGTCGCATACATCTTTGGAGCAAGTTTGCAGCACATCATTCCTATGTTTAATTGTCCTCTGGACGTTTCGCATTGGAATTTTTAGTTAACGGATGACGCTCAAGATAACATTCTATTTTAACTTCGACGCCATTCTCGTTATCGACAGAAATTATCGACTACGCCGCATCACTATGTCGTTTACATTAGCTGCTTTCTGTATGGACTGAAATTTAATCCGTAAAAGCA
Source organism: Heliconius erato x Heliconius himera (assembly GCA_013421005.1). NCBI lineage: Eukaryota > Metazoa > Arthropoda > Insecta > Lepidoptera > Nymphalidae > Heliconius > Heliconius erato x Heliconius himera. Next base: position 12,332 of record JAATLQ010034130.1, read on the forward strand.
TTACGGATTATATTTCATATACATTTTATGTATATTACTTAGTATTTTTGTCTAAATGTGGTAAAAAAATACTTTTTGCTCTAGGTATAGGTACAATAATTTTATATAAATAAAACTTTTTTAAAATAAAAATATATTGTTATTTCTTTTTTAATTTATTACGTAAAGAGCCCCCGCGGGGCATTGCCCGTTTCTTTTTTTATTTAAATAAATAATATAGATATTTTTTTTATTTAAATCTTTTGCGATTTCCGCTTTCTCAGAATATTATGAAAACAAGTTGTTCATGATTGAATATATCAATTTGTTGGCAAATACAGTATAATAAAAGATGGTATGCGGTCGAAGCCGCGAGTGACGACAGCGCGAAGACAGTGTGACATATATGTAACACTCCCTTTATTTTAATTTTCAATGTATATAAATACAATTTTGCTAAAATAAAAAAAATATTTTTTTTTTATTTATTAAAACACCTCCGAAAAACATAATTTTATTAAAAAAAACGTCTTTGACATATAAAGGGTTAAGGATTCAAAATGTCCTAGACTACGACTCGCACAGTATGACCGACCCGAACGGGCAAACGACGTTGACGGTTTTCTAATTTTTCATACATTTTCGATCTACTATTAATTTTTATATGGTTATTTATTATTAATTCATATTTTTTTTTTGCTTCTTTTCGCATATTCAAGTAGTTATGAAAGAGATTAGTTAGATTTTTTTAATTTCTTGGTTTGGTTAAGATTTGTTTTATTCCGGTATTATATTTTGTGTTACTTTTAATTATTTTACGTAGATAATATTAATTATATAATTGATTTTGTTTAGTTTTTGTATTTATATTTGCCTTTGATTACGTTTAATTTTTTTTTTATCTATATTGTTTAGTTAGGTATATAAATACCTAACTAACTTTAAAGTATTAAGTAAACGTAATTTATGGAATTTTTTAATATTAGAATAATCTAATATTAAAAAATTCCATAAATTACACACATAATACATAATACTTTTAATTGCAATGTGAATACATACTCATTATATCATAGACATATTATGACATTACAAGGTATTTTATAGCTATCAATTGAGTGAACATGACGTCTTGGAGGTTATCATGTAGTATACAATTGATTTTTTCCGTTTCCAAATTGATAATGCTTCTGACCTTACTTTGGTTGTCACTTCCACCTCTATTTTTCAACTTAATTTTTTTCTGTATGTATAAGAACAATGCGTGTTGAGTGTTAAAACTCAACGGAGTGCTTTACCTCGTTACCAGAACGAGCAAATGAAAATGTTAAATATTTCATTACAGCGAGTGGGAATCGAACCCACAACTCGCATTTACAGTCGCACTCGTGTGCCCCTGTGCTATGAAATTACATATAGCAATACACATGCCTTTTATGAGTCTTTACTAATATCATAGACTCTATTATATTAGTATAGAGTATAGACTAATTCTATGACATAGAGGTAAAAAGTTTGTTTGATTGAACGCTCTAATCTCGGGAACAATTACATGTAAGAATTGAAAAAATCCTTCTCTGTTGGTCAGCCGATCGTATCGATGTAACTTAATGTATCTGCGGTAATATAAAATAAAAATAAATCAGCTTCACGCTGTATCCCGCACACCAACCAACCTAGTGTTAAGACACTCCGTTCCCCACTTTCTGCCGAATTCTGGAGGCATTACGTGTTAAGTGGCAGCGAAAAAATGGAAATATAAATTTAATTTAATATTCTATCTCCTCGAGTGGGGCTCGATATAGAACCCTATATAACCATATGAGGAAGCATATTCAATTTTTTATTGTTGTCATTTGACCTATCAGGGCGAGGCAAAAGCAAGTTTCGAAAAATATGTAAACTCAATATTTTTAGTTTAGAAAAAAAAAAACTAAAACTTGTTCTACTTCAGATAACTAAAAAGAATTGTTGGATGTGTGTAATATGAAAATATAAAAAACTGCTTTTATGACTGTTTTTAGTGCTAGAGTAGTTCAAGTGAGTAGGCATTTGAAAAGTAAAATAAAATTAATTACATATGATATTAATTTGATATTTAAAAATGTTTATTTTGTATTTATATGGATTGTAATGCCTTTTAAATATTAAAATGCGTAGGTAATAAAATTTTCTTTCTTTTATGTGTTAAGATGGTTAATTTATAACGTCTTTGTTCTATATTTGGAATTTCTGACTCATCACGTCACGATAGTTGTAGATTCCAGGTAAAGTTTATAATAAAAACACAAATTATTAGAATAAAAAATATTAGAATACCTGTTATTTTTTTGCATTTTATGCCCAATAGCTGTGGATGTGCTTTGAATAGTTGTGGCGTCAGCTGATTTGATTTCCCACCTAGTACCTAGTGCGGAACCCAAAAGTTTTGTATATTTTCATCTCCACGGTCTACTAAGACAATATACGGCGTTTAGTTCCGTCACCTAACGTTCCAAATTAAGAAAATTGCTAAGACTGGTTAGAGATAGTAAGTTCTCCGTAACGTAGTGTCTCCGCGCGTTCTTTGTGGATACCGTAAACAATACGTCTCACTTCATGCATCTGCCTGAAATTCGAGTAAGCGGCTTTACAATACATTTTATGTTTATATTTACATTATAAGTGTCTATCACAGTTCATACAATATAATATTGTATATTATTAGTATGGCCTTGTATTCCGCTACCTTGTTAGGCATTGTCAACTGTTACGTCACTGGTGAGGTTGCGGGATACGAGTCGTAAGTATTATAACGAGTGGCCGTTAAAATATTATTTTTTATTTGCAGGTGACATATGTAACACCGAGACCCATCAAAGATGCACCTTCAAAGTTACATCAAATTGACGTATCGGAGAATATGAAATTCTTTTCACCAGGCAAGTAAGCTGAGTGGTGCATTGACTAAGTAATTGATTAAAAATAAATTTATAATTTTCAAGACACACGCCAGCGTGTCCAACCAAATGAAAAGCTGGAAACTCACAATATGTATTTTGTTGAATGGCGGAAATTAACCGCGTTTTGTGTTCTTACAAGAGCCAAATGAAAATAACTATAATACCCGCAACGAATACGTTTTCTGTCGGACGCCTTTGTATGTTAACATAAAATCAGCTTTACGCTGTATCCCGCCCACAGCAGGGTAAGCAGAGGGAACCTAGTGTTAAGATACTCCGTTACCCACTTTCCGCCAAATTCTGGAGGCATTGCGTGATGGGTAGCAGAACTCAACGTCGCGATTTGCCTCGACACCAGAGCGAAGAAATGAATATATAAATATAAATAAATATTTCACTTCCTCGAGTGGGGGTCGAACCTACAATCAGTCGATTTTACAGTCACATTTTGTGCCTCTTCGCCACGACCAGCCTCATGTAACATGATTTCAACAATTTATTCTTATACATTTTTACTTTATATATTTAAAAATACATCTAGGTATATTGGCGGTATATAGATAAACCAATTTAGAAATAAATTATACGGAGTGGAAGTGTCAGCGCCACTTTAAATAAAACCACAGTTTTAACTACTCTATAAAAGCCTAAAATAATTCAGAAAAAAAATATTCCCTAAAATGAAAAAGTTATTTTTCCAAACAAAATAAATAATAAAATTATTGTTGTAATATAAAACGCCATTTGTCAAGAACGACGCACGCACACACACATAATATCTACCAAGGAAAAACCACCGTATACGCCTCATTCCGAAATCGAGTCGTATGTATTGGCGCAAAGTTCAAAGTTGATTAGATTAACCTTTAGTAGTATTTTTGTAGTAGTATGCGTTTACATTATTAGTATCTATTCGTAACTGCGTCACACGAAATACAGGTATGGATAAACATTGTGAAATTAAAAAAAATCCTACGTCTAAACTATTGAGGTATCTTGATTAATTTCCTTAGGGTATTGGTTTAAAATATTTTAGCCTATATGCTGCCCGTAAAAGGAACGCTGATACTTCCACCCTTTTTATTATAAGGAAAATATTAAAAAATAATTTAACATTTTTCTTTTACAGGAATATTTAACGTAAAATCTCTTATGTACAAGGAACTGAACTTACAAGATCATATGTTCATGATGGAAATAATGCATGACTTTTGGAAGAAGACATTAAATACGAAAGTAATGCAGAATTTCTTAAGCGATCCAAAGGAACGTTTTGATGTGGTTATAGCAGAATGGCTTTATACTGAAATTGGTGCTGGGTTAGTATGGAATACATAACGAACCAACCTTGCTTAATCGGGAGAAGGATTATATTAAATATATTTAATTTCCAAGACTGGTCCAGCAAAGCGCGGCATTGAGTTCTGCTACTCAACACGCATTGTTTTGAAATCGGATGAACGAGATGAACGGATATTTTTTTAGCTTCACTATCTAGGATAGTCGGAGGGAATCTTTTCAGGTTCCCATTAGAACGATGAACCGCTTCCGTTTACCATTTTCCGCCAAATTCTCGAGGTATCGCGTGTTGAATGGCGGAACACAACGACACGTTTCGCCTGTTAATTTATGGATATTTTTTTGTACAAATTTTAAGTTTAAAATATTGTTAACTCATTTTTTTCGTCTCTTTCCCAGGCTAGCACCAGTATTTGACTGTCCTCTGATCTGGTCTTCATCAATGGATCCTCATACTTTTGTCCTCAGTTTGATCCATGAACATTTGAACCCTTCGTACGTTGTTGACCACATGTCTTTAGATTATTCCTTCTCGTTTTGGCATAGAGTCAATCAACTTTGGACTGTATCGAGAGTTATTTATTATAAATGGTAAGTGTTTTAAAGCATTCATAGTTAGGTATACTACGGTAAGAGTTATAGTTGAAAATTTGATGGCAAGAATGAATTTTATTTTATTTTTGTGAAATAAAAAAAATATTTGGTTCTGTTAGAAAATACTAGCATTTACTTTCTTTTGAGGGGTTTAGGGCACAGTGGCACAGGCGTGTGACTGTAAACAGGTCAGTTAGTGGTTCGATTCCCACTCGGTGGAATGATATTATAATATGTGAAACATCTATAGGCGCAGGTGTAAACCGGATCGGTGGCGTATATTTAATAGTCTATATTAAGGTTATTTATAATGAAAATGAAAATAACTAAGTTGTGGCAATTTGAAATGAACTGTAATTATTCGAATTCTTAAATTAGATGTAAATAAATGTTAAACACTAGGTTCTCGTGCGAGAAGCTGAGAAAAAAAAGGTTAAAACTTAAGATTTACATCACAATCTAATATTATAAGACTTAAACATTTATTTATACAAATTATTGTATATGTAAACAACGCTCTCGCGCCAATAATAACAGGAAATCAAGTACAAAAGCAATATAAAATGTGGTTATAAGATAATATAAGAGACCACTAAAGGACTCAATTAAAATGTGTGATGATGCTTAATTATTCTCCTATTATATATAATGTACAGACAGTACTAGGAATAATGTAGCTATAAATTATGTAATTTATATAAATATACTGTAAAGGTAAATAATTATAAGACAAAGGACTATATTCATTTGCTTGTTTGCATATGCAAATGCATATGGGGCCGTTCAAGTATATAGTATATATTACGATAGTTAAGTTGAGGCCAGTCTAAATATATAATGAGGCCAGTCGTGGCGCAGGAGCACAAAATGTGACTGTAAATCGACTGGTTGTGGGTTCGATCCCCACTCGAGGAGATGAAATATTAACTTAAATTTATATTTCCACTTCTTCGCTCTGGTGTCGAGGCAAAACGCGGCGTTGAGTTTTGCCATTCAACACGCATTGCCTACAGCGTGAAGCTGATCTTTTTTAAAATTTAAATATATAATAAATAAGTTGAATATTAGGTCTCGTCTCATTACTATCGTCACGTTGCCATAGCCCACAAGGTTCTAACAGAGGGCCGTGGGCGGAGGTGATCACCTACCATCCGGTGAACAGTACGCTCGATTGCCTTGTATTTATCCATAAAAAAAGAGGAAATACGTCGCGCGAATATGCAAAGTATTTGTCAATTTGTTGTTTCGTTTCGGTACGATTGATGATTTGATGTATTGTAACCAAAGCAAAGCAAGTTAATGTTTATATTGTCGTTGATCCACTTTTGGTGAAAGGCGAAATTTATTTATTTCAAATGTTTTTTTCAAATTTCAAAAGTTTAGAGAAGCAAAAAAAATGTGTATAGTAAAAAAATGGCGTATTGTTTATCTAGACCAGGGGTTCCCAACCTTTTCTTGATCAAGGACCACTTTTATATCATTCTTGGTAGCAGGTACCACTATACATGTAGTTATAATGCAAATTAACTGTGATAATAAAACAAAAATGTCGCCTCACCATCCACAGTAATAACATTTAAATCGTTCGCGGACCATATTTAGGCTTCTGCGGACCACTGGTGGTCCACTGGTTGGGAACCACTGGTTGGGAACCAGTGATCTAAACGATATATGCCATTTTTTTACTATACATTTACACGTACATTAACTACCGAAACTGAATGCAATTTTGTAAAAAATCGAGGGAATAAAAAAAAATTATGTATTTATCAAATACATCGGTCAAACTCTGTCTGAAGAGGTTTCTGCAGAAATGGTGCCAAATATCTGATTCTGTCCGACTTTAAGTTAAAAGGTCATTCATTTTCAGCCTTTATATTAACATCAAGCGACAAACATCAGAAGTTTACTGCAGCTACCGATTCCCATGACAATGTTATAAAAATGGCAGATTTTTTTTGTCATTTATACATTTTTAAACATATTTCGTTATTTTACTTTATATTATAACTTTACGCTATATCCCTCACATAGTAGGGTAATCACAGGCAGTGGCGTAGCTAGGGTATTTGCTGCCTGGTGCGGCTTAGGACTTGTTGCCCTTTAAAATGGTCAAAATAATTTCAGATTTCAAACCACAGTAGAGTAGATATATATTTTTTTATTGCTTCAAAACTATAATAACTATATATAAGTTATAATGGGGGTACAATGGTGTGTCAAGTGGCGACGAATGCGGCGTTGGAGACCGCCACCCAACACGCCACGAGGTGGAGGACGGTAGCTCCGTCCCAAATAGCTACGTGGAATGTAAGAGGAGGGATGGAAGAAAAGATGAATGAATTATTAGATGCGATGGATGATAGAGATTTGGATGTCGTTTGTGTGACAGAGACCAAGCGAAAGGGCAATGACACGACCGATTTGCCGGGCAGTCGGGTCGCTTTCTGGGCCGGCGTACCAGAGAGCGAGCGGGCCTGTCAAGGTTTAGGTGTTATTGTCCTCTCGATTGGTAAGTGCAGCAGTTGAATACAAGGCGATCAACCCGAAACTGCGCGAAGCGGTTACGAGGGAGGGGGTGGGAGTGGTCAGTATGGTGACAAGAAAATAAATGAGACTGGAAAGCTTATATTGGAAATTTGCAAGAAAAGGAATTTGTTTGTGGCAAACACGACGTTTGAACACAAATAAATTCACATGTATACATGCGAGCGGAAGGGAAAAGTATGATTGATTTATTCCTAGTGGATCAGCGTATTCGAAGCCAAGTTATAGACACGCGAGTGTTTAGTGGTTCTGAGTTGGGAACAGACCATTATCTAGTCGTTGCTAGAATAAGGGGTCTGTTTGCAGGTTGGCGCAACTACACAAGGTGTCCAAACTTGGAGTCGAATTATCGCATAAGAAACTAGAAGCTTCAAGATCCACCGATTAGAGAAGAATATCAAGAAAGAGTTTCCAAGAAGCTAGACAGCAGCGAATCTGGAAATGAAAGTATTGGAGTATGCTGGTAGAACCTTAGCGATTGCATGAAAGAAGCAGCAATAGAGGTATGTGGTAAAGGGAAAGAAGGAAGGCTTTACCAAAAACCGCGACGAATGGTGGGATAATGAAGTGGAAACTGCTATAAAAAGAAAAAAGAAAGCATGGCAGGATTATAAAGCCTCAGCTAACGATAAAAGTATGAGAGAAATTAAAAAGAAACAGTATAAGCTACAAAATCACCAAACGAAAGTACTCATGAAGATGAAGCGTGAAAAGGCAGATAATAAAAGAGACGAAACGAACAACTTCAGAGAAAACACGTAGCTTTTCTGACGAGAAGTTAGTGTTTCTCGAGGTTGCTTTCGAAGGACGATGAAGTTTTCACGAAAGAACCACACATTTTGCAGCGATGGGCGGAATTTTACAAGGAGATGTAAGAATGTGATGGAGTCCTCAGTCTCAAGTAACAGCGAAATGTTAAATGTTGATGTAGCTGATGGCGAAATCAGTATAAAAGAAGTTGAGAATGCAATACGAAGTCTGAAATGTGGTAAGGCAGCGAGAGCAGATGGAATTATTGCCGAGATGATCGAATATGGTGGGCCACGCATTTTGGACTTGTTCTGGTTTTTGTGCAATTTATGCTGGAAATCAGGGGAGATCTCAGATGATTGGCGAAGTGCGTTCATCGTGCCTTTGTATAACGGCACGATGAAAGACTGCGCAAACCGTAGGGCTATCGGTTTGATTAACTTGGGTAGTAAAGTTAAAAAAAAAATTAAATTAAATTAGCTTCACGCTGTATCCCGCACACAGCAGGGTAGGCAGAGGGAACCTAGTGTTAAGACACTCCGTTCCCCACTTTCTGCCGAATTCTGGAGGCATTGCGTGTTGAGTGTCAGAACTCAACGCCGCGCTTAAACTCGACACCAGAGCGAAGAAATGGAAATATAAATTTAGATCGGAAGAGCACACG
>JAATLQ010034131.1:0-14467 GCA_013421005.1 Heliconius erato x Heliconius himera
AAACTTGTTTACTCGAGATTAGGCTTATACTTATACTAAGCGCGCATTCCAAGGCATTTTTACTCGTATAAGCTCGGTAATTTTTTTAACGCCGCGTTATTCCTTTTCCCAGAAAAAGGATGTTCAATCATGATGAATCAATTTTTTCCCCTAAGGGAGAATTGAACCAACAATCGTCGCGTTTACAATCACAAGCTTGTGTCACTGCGTCACGACGGCTTCGATAATTTCATTATTAAAGTCAATCAATAAAAAACAAAAGTACTCATAGAAGGAGACCTTTAAACTGGTAATATATATATATATATATATATATATATATATATATATATATATATATATATATATATATATATATATATATATATATATATATATAATATACTTATATATCATGAGAAAAAAAGTCTGTCTTAGTTGATGATTGCATTTTTAATTGGCATAAAAATGAATAAAATAATAAAAAAATTACGCTGTCGTGGCACAATATGGAAAATGGAGAACCGAGTGCCTTGGTGCTATGTTTTCTTTCTCTGCCACTTGCCGCAAATATCAATTATATAGGAGTATGGAGGTAGCACTCCAAAGGCCAAAAAGCCCACCTAAACAAAGTTGCAGGCAGCTACTAGTTATTATGTAAATTCCGTATTGTTTTGTTTTTCCAAATCAATGCTGTATTAATAATTTATTTTTATAAAAGCAGAAAATTTAAGTTTCATGATGTATGTATACACTTACCAATATAAAATCTTTCTGGTGTATAGTAAGTAGGGAAATTAGGATCGGACTCCGGTGTCTGCAACCGCATGGCCTTCAAGAATTTGCCTTCACGTATGCCCGAATTCCGTCGTGGTATTTCGCCGATTTTCACGTTACCATCAGCAAGGCAATATGATAGAACAAACTGGCGGTTCTCATCTTCTGGGTGGATCCAGTCCAGTTCGCAGAGGTAGCGTAGGTACTGTTGAACAATTTAAGTAAGCAATAAGTATAAATAAGTAAGTAAGATTAAACGAAACATTTAAACGAAATTGATAATTTGGGACAGTCGTGCCGCAGAGACTCAAGCAGAGACTTAAGTGTGATTGTAAACGTAACAGGTTCGATTCCTATTGGAGGAAATGGAGGATGTAATATTTTCATTTCTTCACTCTGGCGTCGAGGTAAAGCGGATGCGGAAAAGCAATGGATCCAGAATTTGGTGGAAAGTGGGGAACGGAAGTATCTTTATGGGAACGGAGTGTCTTCACAATACTAGGTTCTCAGGTACCTTGCTATGAGCGAGATACAGCGTAAAGCTAAAAAATACAAGTAACTTACCAACATTTTATATACAAATAAAAATAAAATCTTTATTATACTGAGAGTAGCCACTTATTTTCAGACATTGTATGTAAAATATTATGCCGTAATATCAATTTAGCAGCCGCCTCGAGTATAAAATTAATTAATAGCCATTACATTTACGTCAACAGTTAATCACTTAATAGCAAAATTTTTAGAATTCGATTGAAATAACCTAAAACCTAGTTTGTAATATTAAAAAGTATATTTCGAATAAAATTTCTTGGAAAAATATTATATATTTATATCTTGAAAAGCTCCAGGGAATGGTAACAACTTAAATGGATTTTTAACCGTAGAAGGAATTCTAGAAGTCTGACTAATTCAGTATTCTCGGTACGTTTGGTCTAAGTGCATCTGGTTAATATAATTAGCTGAACGTGCGTTGCTATAACACGTTTACAATGACGACCAACAAAGAAATAAAATGAGAGAAGGAACATTTCCTTTTTTAATTTTAATCTCTCTATAATAGTTACAGTCTATATAACAGTTGAGGCCAGTCGTGGCGCAGCGGCACGAGGTGTGACTGTAAAACCGACTGGTTGTGGGTTCGATCCCCACTCGAGGAGATGAAATATTTACTTAAATTTATATTTCCATTTCTTCACTCTGGTGTCGAGGTTAAGCGCGGCGTTGAGTTCTGCCACTCAACACGCATTGCCTCCAGAATTCGGCAGAAAGTGGAGAACGGAGTGTCCTAACACTAGGTTCCCTCTGCCTACCCTGCTGTGTGCGGGATACAGTGTGAAGCTGTTTTTTTTTTATAGTTAACAGTTACTGCACGCGGCTTTGGGTTCTGCCACTCAACACGCAATGTCTCCAGAATTCGGCAGAAAGTGGGGAACGGAGTGTCTTAACACTTGGTTCGCTCTACCTACCCTGCTGTGTGCAGGATACAGCGTGATGTTGATAAAAAAAATATAACAGTTATTGCCATAGTAGTAGCTGTTATAAATACCTATTCATCAAGCTTCACCCTGTATCCCACACTACTACATACTATCCGCGGTTACCGTAGATATTAGAGATAGTAGATAGCGGAACTCAACGCCGCTCTTTGCCTCGACACTAGAGAGAAGAAATGAAAACATTAAATATTTTATTTGCTTAAGTGGGGATCGAACCCACAACTTATCGCGCTTACAGCCACAGGCTTATTCTTCAGTGCCACGACTAGAGATTTATTTATTTAATGTCAAAAATACAAATCTCTACAGTAATATCTAATAGCATTCAGTTTCCTGACTCGCTGACATTTAACCAAAATCGCTCACAATCACAAAAATATCTAAAATATGAAGGAAATAAATATTGATAGCTGCAATAGAAACTGGTTTTACCTTTTAAATGTAAATGTTAGAGAGTGAAGTGTCTCAACCGTACTAAATGCGGAACATGCGAGAACATAAAAAACAATTTATAAAATCAGCTTGCGCAGCAAGGTCAGCAGAGAAAACCTAGTGTTAAGACACTCCGTTCCCCTTTTCCGCCGAATTGTTCAAAGCATTGCGTGTTGAGAGGTGAAACTCAGCTCCGGGCTTTTGCCTTGGTGCCAGAGCGAAAAAATCATTCCCTCGAGTGTGGAACGAACCCAAAACCATCGTGATACAGTCACACCCTTATACCATTTACCACGACGGTCTCACCAATAAACTTAATGCGAAACATACCAGAAGATGAAAAATAATTTATAAAATTATCGTTTATGATTTTAAAGTTTAACTGGGTCACAAGTTTACTAGCGTTAGTTATAAGTTCGACATTTAGAAAGCTTGTCAGCTATAAAGAAACTACAGGGGTATCTATTAAATATTCTACTTAAAGAATTTCACAGACAAATTTAATTTTGACATATTCACTGAAAAATTTAAATATGCTGCATTAGAAAGTGCAGCGTTTCATAAAAATCTTATATTAAAATATGTCTTATAAAAAGTAATAACTTTCCGCTCGCAGGATGCTATTATCGTGATATTGTTTCTCTGTAGAAGCAATTATGTGAAATATTATTATTTCATACTCTATTCATCTCTTTTAATTTATTATTGAGTTTAAAATAGCAAAATGCGAATAATATCTGTATTGAAGATAATGTTTTTTTGTTTATTTCAAACTTATTTCAAATAGGTTGGGTCGTCGTATTTAGAACGAAAATGGTTCCTGATTCATATTAAAATGTTTACCGCAGGCAGGTATATGTAAATAACCGGTGTAGATGGGTAATGTAGTACATGTAAATACCTAGCTCATTACATAGTGCGTGATATAAGTTTTAAATCAACACGCAATGTGTCTTAACACTATGTTCCCTCTGCCTTATCCTGCTGTGTGCGGGATACAGCGTGAAGCTGAATAATAATAATGATCTAGCAGAGAACACAAAGATTAATCTCTAGGTTATAAAGCTAGTTTATAAAAAGAAAACGCTATAGATATCAGTTAAGCAATGTAGCCCGCGCTTAATAAAAAATAGCCCAAAGCTTATTAAAAAAAATATGATTAATGGTGATTTAAAATGACCTGCTACTAGTGCATTTTCTGTGCTTCAATATAGGCAAACGTGGATTGTTTCTTTTTTTAATTGGGAGAAGAGGTAGAAAAGTTACATTAAGGCGTACCATTTCTTGTCTTTAGAAATATCTAGTAATTAATAAAAAAAAAATTGTAAGTAATAATTTACTTACAAAAGAAAAATCGTCTTGATAAAGAACCTTAAAACCATTCAAAAGAAAAAAAAACACATACCAACCTGACAAATAAATACCTACTATAAAAATATTTAAAAAGAAAATAAAAGCTTAAATTTAAAAATCAAACATCGACTTACTTTATTTGCGTTTAGGTTGTATTTAATGATGTCTTTGTGTGGTGGTTTAGGCATCAATCCGTAGCAGGACTGTAGCGTGTCCTCTGGGGCGCCGATCCCGATGTGGGGTGGGATACTCTGTTTATTCAAACCAATATTGTATTATATAATATGGTGATAATATAATAAAGCTATTTTATATAACCAAATTATAGTGTGACTGTAAAACCGACTGGTTGTGGGTTCGATCCCCACTCGAAGAGATGAAATATTTGTTTAAGTTTATATTTCCCTTTCTTCGCTCTGGTGTCGAGGCAAAGCGCGGCGATGAGTTCTGCCACTCAACTCGTAATGCCTCCAGAATTCGACAGAAAATGGGGAACGGAGTGTCTTAACACTAGGTTCCTTCTGCCTACCCTACTGTGTGCGGGATACAGCGTGAAGCTGATTTAATTAGATTTTTTAAATTATAGTAATTTCGGTCGAGCATATTGTAGAACCACTAGAATCGTTAAAATGATTTTTTATATAAAATGTGCGTGTGATGTTCTTTGTATTTTTTTTTTAACTTCATGCTGTATGTATCCCGCATGTATGCGAAGGAATGGAAATATTAATTAGTCTTCCTCTAGTGGGAATCGAACCCACAAGCTATGGCGTTTACAGTTATAGGCTTGTACCAACGATTGACCTCATCATGTTTATTATTTAACTTAAGACTAAAACTTCATCGATTTAAAATTTTAAAATCAGCTTCACGCTGTATCCCGCACACAGCAGAGTAGACAGAGGGAACCAAGTGTAAAGACACTCCATTCCCCACTTTCCGCCGAGTTCTGGAGACATTGCGTGGCGTGGCGAGTGCGTGGCGGAACTCAAGGCCGCGCTTTGCCTCGACACCAAAGCGAAGAAAATGAAAATATAAATAAAAATTTAAAATTTAAAATGTTAACTATATATAACCTAAAACCCGATTAAATCTGCTAGAACTTTACGTATAAATGAAATTTACCTTAGCAAATTCTTTTTTGCTCTCATGATGAACTTCGATACGTTGCGGCTGATCTATGTTCAGCATCGTCCTGAATGAAACATGTTTAGAAATTATGCAATGTCTTCAGTCTAAGCAACTAACTACTAAGTTTAAGACATGCTATACAGTTTTGAAGTTTCAAGTTCGTTTTATTTATATTGTAATACTAGCGACCCGCCCGCGGCTTCGCCTGCTTGGGCTTGAAATTTGCCAATCTGAATTACTTTCGTAATTTACTCAAACTTATCACTTAATATAGGTTCTGAGATTGGCGTGCATAAACGCACACACAAGTAGATAACGTACAATAGACGAAAGATTTAATAATGAATCTTTCCGTTATATCGTCAAAAACAACGATCTGCCCACTATTTTTTTTACTACTTGGTGAAGTAGGTACATTTTTCCATTCTTGTCAAGTGATAGTGCTAACTTTATTTTCCATTTTTAATAAAATGAACAAAAAATAAAATATAAAAAAAAATATTAATTAAATTATCCATTGCGTTTTTTGCATTCATTAAGTAGCGGAACTCAACGCCGAGCTTTTGCCTTGTTGCCAGAGAAAAGAGTAGAATATTAATAAATAATAATTCATCCCCTCGAGTGGTGATCCCACAACAGTCACCTGCAGTCGCCTGCACCACGACGGCCTCAAATAAAAATAATGAAAGGTAACATTTAAAAAAAATACATTACGTACCACTACAGTTCTATATAATAACACTTCCGTAACAAGATACCAGTCATTAAAGTATTAGAATTATCTGTGGTAATAAGAATATTTAAAATTTCCCAATAAGTGCGTCGTTAAGTCCACCATTCAATATGCAATCCTTCGAAAATGTAGTGGAAAATGGTGAACGTAGTGTCTTAACACTAGATTCCCTCTGCCTTCCCTGTTATATGCGGGATACAGCGGGAAACTTTAAAAATAAAGAATATTTACGCATTTCTGGATGCCAAACCACGCCTTCGTTAATATACGGACCATGTTAAACATTTTTTAATTTAGACACAGTTTGTTGTGAATAATTCAGCCGCTACTTTAAATAAAAGCGTAATATTTTACTTTTTAAAATGGAATTGTGCCAACAGTACAATATTGTTTGGAACCTTCTTAATTTTAAATTTTCGCTGTGAACCTATAAATGTAGGCGATAACACTTACATTCGCATATGTTTATAATATGTACTTATATAAAAAATAAGCTTCACGCTGTATCCCGCATACCGCAGAATAGGCAGAGATAACCTAGTATTAAGACACTCCGTTCCCCATTTTCCGCCGTATTCTAGAGGCATTGCGTGTTGATTGGCGGAACTCACTGCGTTTTGCCTCGACATCAAAGCGAAGAAATGAAAATATAAATTAAAATAAATATTTCATTTCCTCGAGTGGGGATCGAACTCACAACCAGTCGCGTTTCACACACACGTGCACCACGCCTGGCATCTTTAGTTATTTTTTTTATAAAATATGTCGAATACTATAAATAATTCGAGTTATTAAATGAAGAGTGTAACATTCTCTTCATTGGCTATCAGCTCTAATGGCTTGTGATATCATGTCGGTGACGAAGTAGGGTAATAATATCGTCCTAATGTATGCAGATAGCTTTATTAGGTCATGTTCATTGTTATACTGGTATAAACATTATGTATGTATGAGTTATTAGTTTCTTTTTTTTTTTAGTTTCACGCTGTATCCCGCGTATTGCAGGGTAGGCGGATGGAACATAGTGTTAAAGCACTCCGTTTTTCGCTTTCAACTGAATTTTCCAGCATTGCTTGTTGAGTGGCGGAATTTAACACCGCTCTTTCTTTTATTACGAGAGGGAAAACATTAGAATATAAAAAAAAATAATAAAATAGAAACAATGTCCATATCAATATACCTAAAGTTTCAGCCAATTCAATAAAACACTTATTTTGTAACAATATCATCGCATATAATTGTTTATATTAACATAACTTTTTTTATTTATGAACCGATTGAATTAAAACAAAGTAAATACAGTAGTGAAAACTGAATTTTAAATAAGTTAAGCCGTTTCTAAGGCTTTCGTGAATAAACGCAAACAGAGTGTCTTAACTAAATTCCCTCTGCCTATCCCGC
Organism: Heliconius erato x Heliconius himera; assembly: GCA_013421005.1. Classification (NCBI taxonomy): domain Eukaryota; kingdom Metazoa; phylum Arthropoda; class Insecta; order Lepidoptera; family Nymphalidae; genus Heliconius; species Heliconius erato x Heliconius himera. Next base: position 7,306 of record JAATLQ010034131.1, read on the forward strand.
TGTGTGCGGGATATAGCGTGAAGCTGATTATATGATAATTTAATAAATAATTGTGTAGTGAATGCGGGCGAAGCAGCGAACACATCGTTAGTATTTACGTATATATAATCTTACAATTAATGAACCTCGAAATTAATTGCATACGCTTTCATCTACTCAAGCACAAGAGGCTATCTTGTGAACTCAAATATTCTAGTACTCAATACGACTTACTAAGTTTCTACCAATAACAAACCTGCCATAAAGCTTACTAACTTGTAATATCTCCTAGTATAGTCGTCGCAGTCAAATATGAGGAAGCGGCGCCCCAACACGAACACCGTCTGACCCACGAGCAGGTCCCTAGGCGAGTAGAATTCGGTTACCTCCTCCTCCGTTGTTTCCAGAGCAATCGACGGAAATGATACTGAATAAAAAATAAGCAGCCAGAGTTAATCAACGTCGTTAAATACGAAGTATTGTATGAATAAAAGCGATTTTGACTGCATATTATATGTTCAGACAGTTCTTGCTTACAACTTCATATATTTACTGGAGGTAATTAGGCTAAAATATATGTATATATTATGTGATTATATAAATTATCCAGGCCAGTCGTGGCGCAGGGGCACAAAGCGTGACTGTAAAACCGACTGGTTGTGGGTTCGATCCCCACTCGTGGAGATGAAATATTTACTTAAATTTATATTTCCATTTCTTCGCTCTGGTGTCGAGGACAAGCTCGGCGTTGAGTTCTGCCACTCAACACGCAATGCCTCCAGAATTCGGCAGGAAGTGGGGAACGGAGTGTCTTAACACTAGGTTCCCTCTGCCTATCCTGCTGTGTGCGGGATACAGCGTGAAGCTTATTTATGATTTGATTTATAACAACTTAAATCATTAATATTCGACTGTAACGTATTTTTCTTATATAAAATGAAAATATTTAGAATTTAAAGATCAGAAAACAAATGAAAGAAAAATAATATAAGTTCAAAACAAAATAGTGGACCAAAAGTGATGTTTAGGTCTTAGGTTTTGTAAACGAAACAGATACAACATTTCCAATTTAGTTAGGTACTCGAACAATGCAATACAGTTTCCGCGCGTTTAACTCCCCAAATAGCTTTTCGATGTTTCATTTCGTTGGAGCTAGCCCGCTCTACTGGCTAGAGTAAACTATAGTCAAAATGTTAGTCTACATCTACATCTAAATTACAATTTGGATATGAGGAAGAATTTACACGTATATATTATATCAGTTTCACGCTGTATCCCGCACACAGCAGGGTTGAGACATTTCGTCCCCCGTTTTCCGCTGAATTCTGGAGGCATTGTGTGTTGAGTGGCGAAACTTAACGCCGCGCTTAGCCTCGACACCGGAGCGAAGAAATTAAAATATTAAGTATTTCATTTACTCGAATGGTAATCGAACCCACAACAAGTTACGTTTACAGTCACATTTTGTACCCCTGCCACGACTGGCCTTACAGATAGATAATTATTATAAATTTAAAGATAACTAAAAAAAAAAAAAAAACTTCACGCTGTATCCCGCACACAGCATCGTAGGCAGAGGGAACCTTGTGTAAGACACTACGTTCCTCACTTTCTGCCTAATTCTGGAGTGGCAGATCTTAACTCCGCGCTTAACCTCGACACCAGAGCGAAGAAATGGAAATATAAATTTATGTAAATATTTCATCTCCTCGAGTGGGGATCGAACCCACAACCAGTCGGTTTTACAGTCACACTCTGTGCCGCTGCGCCACGACTGGCCTGGAAGATAATGACGATAAAATACCCACAAAAAGCAAATTGGAGATTAATCCAAGTTGTCATAGACTTATATTAAGAGAATGCTTTTAAGACGATTAAGCTATGAAATTTTGAGTAGATGTCGAGCACTTGAGCTTGTTTACCGACAAGATTAAGAGTTACGTTTTCAAAATGAAAATTGAGTGGATTGCCGGAGATTCAAGTATAACTTCACCAAACTTCGCGAATTACCTTGGCTGCTGCTCGGATTAAGATTTTTTATTTAAATTGTGAGATTAGACAGGTTTATAGGAAGCTTATAAAATAAATCAGCTTCACGCTGTATCCCGCACACCGCAGGGTAGGCAGAGGGAACCTAGTGTTAAGACACTCCGTTCCCCACTTTCTGATGAATTCTGGCGGCATTGCGTGTTGAGTGGCAGAACTCAACGACGCACTTGTGATCGACAGAAGACCGACAAGAAATGGAAATATAAATTTAAGTAAATATTTCATCTCCTCGAGTGGGGATCGAACCCAAAACCAGTCGGTTTTACAGTCACGATCCTCACTAAATGAAATTAAATATTTGTTTACATTTATATTTTCATTTCTTTGCTCCGGTGTCGAGGCAAAGGGCGGCGTTAGGTTAAGCCACACAACACGCAATGCCTCCAGAACTCGGCGGAAAGTGGGGAAGGAAGTGTCTTAACACTAGGTTCCCTCTTGCCTATCCTTATTATTATCATTGGCAATAATTTATAATCTTTGTTAAACTTTAAAATAAAACTAAGACCACAACATTTTGTTTCAAAAACAACTAAAATTTAAGAAATCTTAAGATCTAAATTAATTAAATCTTAGGAAATATTTCTCGCGTAGACGATGTAAGTGAAGTCAAAATTAATATTCTTTCAGTAAGAAATTACGGAACTAGTAAGACATTATTTCAGTCGAGTATGATATGAACCTACGTCTATTATATAACATCGAACGTATTTTTACTTATATAATTAAATTTTAAATATTATTATATAACAAACCTGGTCTTTCCTTCCATTTCTTCGGCAGTTTCCTCTTCTTCATCAAAAGTGGGAAAGGATCCTTACCACCCCTTCGATCGTGTAGTTCCTTAAAGAAATATTAGTATTTTTTTAGGGAAATTTTTGGGCCTTAACTAGAAGCACTATGCATACGTATGAATATTTTAAAATATGTAGGTTTTGGCATGATTTTAACACGAATATTCTGAAAAACTGCACTACAATAGAAACTATATATGATTATGTATAGTAAGACAAGTTGCATATGAATAACATTGTATATGTTAATATAAATAAAATAAAATGAAATCAGCTTCACGCTGTATCCCGCACACAGCAGGGAACGTAATGCTAAGACAAGCCGTTCTTACAACCAGTAGATTTTACAGTCACACCTTCTGCCCCTGTGCCATGACTGGCCTGAATATTTTAATGTATGAATCCCATTATAAGAACTGTTGGTAAATCTTATCTAAATAATATTTTTCATTATAAAAGAATATCTTGCATCGTCGCGGTAGACTATTATAAAATCTTACGATATAACGATGTACGTTTGAATGTTATTTTATTTTTAAATTTTATAGTGAATTTACTTTAAAACCATTTTACTCCCGAACATTGTTATGTCGTATACTTTAGATATCAAATTAATGCGCTTTATAATATTAGAGGCCGGTCGTGGCGCAGAGGCACAAAGTGTGATTGTAAAATCGACTGGTTGTGGGTTTAATCCCCACTCGAGGAAGTGAAATATTTATTTACATTTATATTTCCATTTCTTCGCTCTGGTGACGAGGCAAAGCGCGGCGTTGAGTTTCGCCACTTAGCGCGCAATGCCTCCAGAATTCGGCGGAAAGTGGGGAACAGAGTGTCTTAACACGAGGTTCCCTTTGCCTACCCTGCTGTATGCGGGAATCAGCGTGAAGCTGATTTTTTTTTATAATATTAGACATTAGCGAGTGTTAGCGCGGACGACGAGATGTCTTACTCACATCTATAGTGAATAGATACTCCTGTATTTTAAAACTTTGAAGGCCTATAAAATACCAATTTTATTTATACGAAAAGCCAAATTTGATCTATATAAAACGTACAACGCATCCAATAGATTTAATTGAATAATCATTCCTTATTTTATATTATTAAATCTGTAAGATATTGTTTAAAATAATTTTGAAAATATCTAAATGGAATTCTGTCGTGTGGGCTATTTTTAGTATATCGACATATAACTACACAGACTTTTTTTGGAACTATTATTAAATCAGCTTCACGCTGTATCCCGCACACAGGAGGGGAGTCAGAGGGAACTAATGTTAAGGCACTCCGTTCCCTATTTTATTCCGTATAGCCGAATTCTGGAGGCATTGATTGTAAATGAAAAGAATGGCGTAACTCAATGCCGCGCTTTGCATCGATACCAGAGCGAAGAAATGGAAATATAAATTTAAATAAATCTAATATAATTAAAATAGATTTAAAAAAATACACCACACAACACAAAAAGAAAAACAAAAGACAAACGTAAATAAGGATGAAATGTACAGTCGGCGACAATCATATGTAGACATTCAACGTATTTTCGCCTATTCTTTTGTAGCGTATAAATATCAAAATTTTGTATACAATAAATGAATTGAATATTAAATATTGTCTCATTAACATCATCGCGGTGTCATGGCCCACCAGTTCTTCCGTTTCTTCAACATTTTGCCCTATTCGATAAATATGGCTATCCAAAATAAACATAATTTCTGACATCGGACCAATAATTCCTAATATTTAACTAGAGTGTTCAACTAAATAAAATTTTCGTATTCATAAAACTAGTGTTTATTATCAAGTTTTATACTCTTATACAATAATAGGTTCATGAAATTATGTTATTTATGGTCATTGGAAAAAGCGAGCAGGTTTCGAAATCCCTTAGTAATATAAAATAATGAAATAAACGCCAATATAAAAAACAATTCAACAAATATCTCTAAGAAATCATATAATAGAAAAACACTATTCGAACAACAAAGCGAGTTTTCGAGTAAATACCCAAATTATCCAGATCCAATCAAAACTCTTTATCCCGCACATAGGCAAAAAGGGAACCTGGGAACCTAGCCTATATAACTATTACGCCAAAATAAGTACGTTTACAATAAAAATACTTGGAGAGCTGGATCAGAAATTAGATATTATAGATATTATATTTTATAGAATAACAAATTAACATAGCTGTTTTAATTGGAGCGCCCCGAACTGTCCGATAAATATTCATTGCTTTGATTCCCTACAGGCCTGAATTGTTTCGAAATTACAGGCAAAGTTTATACTGTCATCAAAAGGTTTTACCGCTGCAGCCATAATGGGAGCTAAAAGTTTAAATAACGGGATCAACGGAGATATTAGAAGCGGTCACGATCGCGATTTACTTTAAATGGTTTTAGAAAACGATTAATCACCACATAAAAGTGATTTGACGAAGAAAACATGACCTTTTTTTAGATAATAGAGATTAAGAATGATGGGCAATTTTTAAACTTTGAAGCTAGGGACACATCTAAATTTTAAAAGTGTGTATTTTCAAATTTTTTGTAAAAAATAATCATAGAATAGAGTAATTCTTTTAATTTTTATTAGGTGTTTCAATCGAGTGACTAAAATCAGTACTGCTGAAATTTATAGTACCATGTAGGATAAAGTTAATAAAAATGTCTATCCACTGGAATTTTTATATTTTAGTAATTAAATAAGAGAACAAAAGACATTTTTTTATTTTTTTTTCTATAAATCTATATAATTAATAAATTATACCATATGAGGCTATCGTGGCGCAGGTGCACAAGGGTGTGACTGTAACACGACGGCTGTGGGTTTTTGATTCCCGTTCGGAAAAATTAATTGTTATTATTATTTTTCAGCTTCACGGTGTATCCCGCACATAGCAGGGTAGGCAGAGGAAACCTAGTGTCCGTTCCCCACTTTCTGCCGATTTCTGAAGGCATTGCGTGTTGAGTGGCAGTGGCAACGCCGCGCTTAACCTCGACACCAGAGCGAAGAAATGGAAATATTAATTTAAGTAAATATTTCATCTCCTCGAGTGGGGATCGAACCCAAAACCAGTCGGTTTTACAATCACACCTCGTGCCGCTGCGCCACGACTGGCCTCGTATTATTAATTAATATTTTCATTTCTTTTATCTATCACGAATGTAGAATTCAGTCACTCAACACGCAATGCCTCGATATATTTGGAGGAAAATGTGAAAGTGTTCCCTTTGCCTACCCTGCTATATACAGAATCAAGCTTGAAACTAAAAAAAAATGTATATATAACCTGTTGACTAACGCATAAGTATCACCGAAATCATAAATTTAATAGCCACAAATTTCTTTTCAAGGAAAAATCGAACCACTACTTATAGCTTATCAGTCAGGTACTAACTACTACTCCAACAAGACGGGATCAGGTCAACATGACTGAGCATAAATGAAGTTCAATCTTTGATAAAAATATAGAACCCTTACATTTACCAATATACCAAAGTTTTACAGATTTTGTACCTTAATATATTACACACAAGAACTATAATCAATTGTTTAGATAAAAACACTCTTTTATGCAATTTCATAATTTAATCCAATAGATATAAGAGGCCAGTCCAATAGAGGCCAGTCATGGAGCAGGGGCACAAGCGTGTAACTGTAAACTCTATAGTTTGTGGGTTCGATTCCCACTTGAGGAAATGGAATATGTAATATTTTTATTTCTACGCTTTGAAGTCGAGCTAAAGAGCGGCGTTAAGTTCCGTCACTCAGCACGCAATGCCTTCAGAATTTATTGGAGAGTGGGGAGCGGAGTGTCTTAACCTCCCTCTGCCTACCCTGCTGCAATCGGGATACAGGGTGAAGCTACAAAAAAGATTTATAACTATAAATACGCGGCTAAATCTAGTTAAGATGAATAAATCCATTACCTTAACAGCGATGGTATCATCTTGCAGGAAGTAGAACATTTTGTACTCGGTAAGCTCCCCGTATTCAGCGTCACGGTTGTCCCAAACAACGTTGAAACTATCCAAAAACAAATCTTGGCATCATTATAGTATAAAAAAAATATATAAAAATGTATTTTACGGAAAATTGTTAAATGATATAAAGACAGACGCCACAATGGCTTATTTGGACAGCAGGTGACTCTACACGTGATGGTTTCGGGTTCGATTTTACTTGGAAAGTGTTATATAAATTATTATTTAATAATCAGCTTCACGCTGAATCCCGCATATAGCAGAGTAGGCAGAGGGGACATAGTGTTTAGACACATCGTTGCCCACTTTCTGCCGAATTCTGGGGGCATTGCGTGTTGAATGTCGGAACTCAAC
>JAATLQ010034132.1:0-21130 GCA_013421005.1 Heliconius erato x Heliconius himera
GATGAAATATTTACTTAAATTTATATTTCCATTTCTTCGCTCTGGTGTCGAGGTTAAGCGCGGCGTTGAGTTCTGCCACTCAACACGCAATGCCTCCAGAATGCGGCAGAAAGTGGGGAACGGAGTGTCTTAACACTAGGTTCCCTCTGCCTACCCTGCTGTGTGCGGGATACAGCGTGAAGCTAATTTAATTTATTTTTTTTTAATTTAAGTAAATATTTCATCTCCTCGAGTGGAGATCGAACCCACAACCAGTCGGTTGTACAGTCACACTTCGTGCCGCTGCGCCGTGACTGGCCTCAAGTCTAGTCTACGTAAGACTTTTGAAAAACTAACGTAGCACTTGCAAAAAGAAAAAAAAATACAAGCTACTTTTTTATTATTCACAGATGATGAGACATTCGCTAAAACGAAGTCTCCAATATTTATTAAGTTGTAGTCTAATTCCATTTCGTAGTCTTCATACGCACAGATTTCAGTATCTTCATTCTCGTCACAGTAAATTGTCACTTCTTCTTCTGATTCCAAATGAATTTTTGAGTCAGTTTCTTGTGAAGAAAAGTTAATTATAGTTTTGTTTTTCTTTCGCGGTATTTTTTTACATATAATAATATTCAAAACTGCCCCCTTTATTTTGTTCAAAGCTGCCTCAGTGGTAATTAAAAACTTACAAACGTTTTTTTTTCAAGTAAATGTTTAAAAATTGTAGTGATTTCTAGTTTATTGCATGATATATGAAACATTCTAACTAAAAGAGGAAAAAATAAAACCATATACCTTGAATTGGATCCCTGCGATTCTTACGCGTTTATTTAAAAATGCATAAAATTTTACTCAAAATCAAACACTCCTCGTAACTCAACAACTGGTTCTCATATATCAGCGGTGACAAGTGACACGTGTGCAGATTAGTGCTGTCACTATTCAAAAAAAAATTACCAAAATTTCTTTTTAAAATAGCTCTGTTAACACATATTTTCAAAGGTGCCCCTGTTCAAAGCTACCCCCTCTCCCCTACTTATATTACCAAGCAGTAGTGTTCTTAATTTACAATATCAGCCTCAACGTCAACAATATGAAGCTGACGTAACTATCGGCTATTTCATTTTTTTTAAATATAATCATAGACTATACCTATATGTTATTCTCCATCAAAAATTCTCTTAAAGATAATAATGACAAATAATGATAAATAGGCCTGTATAATCTTATCTCATATATTGACTCGTGATTCGGCTCAGTGCTGTTTGTGCGTGTGCTGAGTGTGTGCCTCCTGTAATATATAAGGTAGGTCGAGGAATGGAGGTAGAAACAGATTTTTTTTACCCTACCGTTCGAGTAATTATTTTAGTATATTTTTTTTCTAAGAGTCGAGTCGAGGCTGTTGTGTTGTAGTGGGCTAGCGTCGTGGGTTCGAAGTTCGAACCCCATTCGGGAACGCTATAATATTAAAGTCGAATCGCGATATTGAGTTTCGCCACTCAAAACTCAATATCTCAAGAAATTGAGCGATGCGTGGGGATTAGTGTCTTAGCTCTAGGTTATTTTTGCCTATCCTGCCAAAAACCCATTTGAACAACCATTGTGTTTTGTATCCTGTGAGTATATTTGGTGTTAGTTTTTAATTGACCGGTGGAGAACGGAGTGCTAAAGCACTATGTTTGCTATATGCTGGAGATAAGTTAGAAGCAAAAATTTTTATTATTTTTTAAAAATATAGTGTAAAACTACGGAATATTTAATTTCGAACGTGAGAATAACATCCGTGGCACAGTAGTAAAATTGTTGTACACGCGATCGTTGTGGACTCGATTCCTTATCTTATAAATATTTTCTTATGAAATTTTGTTATATCTACATGTTGCGATAGATTTGTAGAGATATAACTTTTAAGTGCTCACATTTGAAACCAGAAAAATAGAGTATTTCGTTTTAACTTTATTTTCTTTCTATTATATAAAAAAATATGACGGTGTTTATGACAGTAATTTTTGTATAACAGTGTCAATTAAAGTATACCTATCGTGTATGAGGAAATGCTGTCGTATGTGCTTTAATACACAAAGTATATATACATACATCGTTTTTCTTCAAAGGTATTTTTTACATTTACAACAAGCAAAGACAGCAGCAGGGGTTGACTAGAGAAGCAGAGGAAGTAGAGGAAGTCCCCTGGTCTGTAATAATTCTTGGCCATGAACCATTTTGAAAATTTCTAAGTTACAAGAGAAGATCTTTTAGGTTTCACCTGAATCTTTTTTTCTGTATAAATATTGTTTCTTTTAATTATCAGATATCTTTCACGCCTTTCGTCATCTTCTCGTTATAAACTTGAGAATATTTTCTACGGAATATTCACACAAAATACTGATAACGTTATCACAGATTTACCTCAACGAGTATTTGCAAGTGGTTTCGGGTTACTTTTACACTTTTACTTTGACATAACCGAAGGATATTTTTACGGTTGTATAAAGATTTATATGATTAGTTTTTTAATCTTTACAGTCTATCAAGAATATAGCATGGTAGGCAGAGAGAATTTAGTGTTCAGACACTTCGTTCCCAACTTTCCCTCGAAATATCGAAAGACCGAGCGACAATTGTACCCACAACCGTCGCATTTTCAGTCACACTTTTGTGCCGCTGCGCCACAAAGGCAACATAGATTTAAATACATTTAAATTATTTTACACCGGTTTTTCAACTGTTAGAGATTGATTGGATGGACACTCTGTCCTCCATAAAATGTTCACGCAATGTCTCTTTAAAAAAATGTCATTTGACGGAACACAACACCGTACTATCTACAAAAACTATACTATTTTATCATAAGCCCCACGTGCAACTTAATAGCTGATTACTGTTATTTTAATTTACTAATAATTTAAAGTTTTATTTCCATCTTAATCTACTGATAAGTACAGTTTGATTGCTAACTCCGAAGGCTGTGGGTTCCATTACTAATCAAGGCAAATATGTGCATATTACTTGATTATCTATATATATAAAAGGACTTGTGCTGACTGACTGAGGTAAGACGCACGCACAGCCGTAACGGCTGATGATAGAAACGTGAAATTTGGGCAGATGTTTATTTTTATATTCTGGACATCCACTAAGAAGGGAATTTGAAAAATTATAACTCTAAAGGGATGAAATAGGGGTTGAAAGTTTGTATGGAAAATTTTTTTAATCTGTGCCGATTTTTATAAAATTTGAAATTCAGACTCTTAAAAATATTTCATTGAACACGTGTTTCATGGTTTTTAAGAATTCACCCCCTAAGGGTTCAAATAAGGGATTGAAAGTTTATATGGAAAAATCTTTAAATTGCCACCGATATTTATAAAAAATTAAATTCAGACTGTTAAAAATATTTTATTGAACACATGTTTCGTGGTTTTTTTAGAATTCACTCCTAATAAGCGGGCGAAGCCGCGCGCGTCCTCTAGTTAACTATAAGAACATTATTTCTTTTACTTATGAGAGTGTATTTTGAAATACTTTTGTGCATTTATCAGTTATCTGATAACAAACAAGTTTTTGTTTATTTAAGGGATTATATATAGATATTTATTTAACGTAAGAAACAGATAAATTTACTACATTTTTAATATTTATAGAAATGTATAAGATTTTTTATTCTAAACTTGTTTTCTTTTTTTTTATGCAGTAATTAAAGACTTACCCAAACCAATAGAGACCAATAAAACTTCTAATATTATATGTAAATAATAGTGAACGCGAGTGTCGTAATGGGAACGGAGTGTCCGAAAATTAGATTCGTAAACCTACGATTTCTGCCTACTCTGCTAGAAAATACGTAAAATTTCTATATTTAAAAAAAATATAACATTCTTCATATCATATATTATAATTAATATTTACTAAACATAGATTTTCATACTAACATAAACTAAACGAATACAAGGTTATGTTTTAAAAGCTTTTCATTGGGTTCGGTACTAGTTGCCTATATAAATATATAAATGAATTATTCAACACAAAAATATTCTTTCACTTTGACTAATAGTTTCTGAGATTAGCGCGTTGAACCAAACAAAATCTTCAGTTTTATAATATTAATATGGATATATGTATATATAAATACAATCTATATCTTACATTTTAAAATTTAAATAGATAAGCCAACACGCAAATTCCATTAGGTTGTAAAATGTCCATTAATAATGTGTTATTTGTTTTTAATCGTATCGTAATTGATATATGATAAAGAAATATTTTTAGAGGCCGTCGTGGCGCCGCTGTCTGATTTTAACACGGTGGTTGTGGGTTCCACTTGGGGGAAAGAATTATTTTTATTTCCACGTTCTGGCAACACACGTGTAGTTCTATGATCTATATCGAAATCTTTAAAATTAAGAGAAAGCTGAGGACGAAGTGTCTTAACACTGGGTTATCTCTGCCTATTTATCCTATAGGTATGCGAAGCGTAATCATAAAAAACTTAATTCTATTTAATATAATTAATTTCTAAATTTAAATACACGTAACGTCCGTTCATTGATATTTTAAACATAACGCCCGCTAATATTTAATTTCGAACCAGTTCTTAAATTATATTGATTCAGAGTGTTATTCACATGCATTAAAGTCGTCTTGTCTCAGTGATTCAGGGGAATGATAATATTTAAACGATTTTCATTACCTCGCTCCGGTAGACAAAGCGCGGAATTGAGTTCCGCCAACACTCAAAGTCTCGAAGATTAGACGGTGCCAAGGAAACACAACGGTCTTAAGACTAGGTTCCCTCTGCCTGCTTTACTATATGAAGAAAAAAGCGTGAAGCTCCTTTTTTATGGAAGATAAAAAAAAGAAAAATCAAAGATACGTAGAAATCAAAATGTGATGTATCACATATTGTTATCTAAAAATAATAGTTGATTTTTTTTTAAATCCATGTTTTTTTTAATTCCAGTGGCGGCAGAATGATTGATTCACCGGTCGTGAGAGTTGAAGAGGGTGAATTGCAGGGGAAACTGGTGAACTCACCGAGTGGCAAGGCGTTCTATAGCTTCCAAGGCATACCCTATGCTAAACCACCTATTGGATCTCTAAGATTTAGAGTAAGTATTGCCAAGAAACCATAGAGAGATATCAAGAAATCATCTGAACTCATCGTTTTTATTGCCCCGCAGTAGTAGAAGTGCGGCGTTGAGTTTCGTTTTTTAATTTGTATAAATGTCTCGAAAATTCGACGTAAAAGTTTCCTATCCTATCTGCCTATCCTGCTATGTAGGAAAAATAATAAATATGCTTTTTATCATATGCACGATCAAAAAATGTTCGCCATATCAAATCCTGCTCGCAATGATGATAGTAGTTTCACGCTGTATCCCGCATTTAGCAGGGTAGGCGGAGAAAACTTGGGAACCGTGATAAGACACTCCGCTTCCTTTATGACACTTCCATTCCCCACTTTTCGCCGAATTCTGGAGGTTAGTAACCTCCAGAATTTACTCTAGTAGAGTAAGGAAATGAAAATAAAAAATATTCATTTTATCGCGTGAGAATCGAAACCACAACCTGTCGCATTAACAGTCGCACACCTGTCTCTGCGCAACAACTAACCTCCAACAATGAGGATAAATTAAAATAATACCAAATATTGGTATTACCACGCTTGAATAAATATTTTATAATAATCTACAAGAGTAAAAAAAAAACAAGCGCAATGTGAGAAGAGATAGCGAATGCTCCGAACAAATAAGATAACTTACTGATATGATAAGACAGACTGCAGACACCGATGTAAAGAGATTTCCTTAAAAAAAATTGATGAAATGAAAAAAAACACCAAAGTTGCTTTTTTTCTTTAATTTCTTATTTGGCTTAATTTAATACGAAATAATGGATATTGATCATAAAATATATGTATATTTTGAGATTGTAATGCAGTATGATGTGTATCTGATTGTAAACGCGGTAGTTGTGGGTTCGATCCACAGTGGATTTTTTTTAGCTAATCGCTGTCCTGCAGGGTAGGTAGAGGGAACCTGGGCCGCTTGTGGTAAGGCATTCCGTTCCCAATTGAGATAATCCATGTTCACACGTTCCCCACTTTTCGCTGAATTCTTAATGCATTGCGTGTTACTTGGCGGAGCTTTGCCTCGTTATCAGAACAAAGAAATTAATACTAAATTTTATTCCCACTTGGGGAATAAAACCACTATCGTTGGTTACAGTCAACACACTAGTGGCTCTACGGCACGAAAGCCTAAAAATGTTTTTCACTAATTTGCACTTTCAAAACAAAGTACGTCGTTAAGTTCCACCACTCAACATGCATTGCTTAGAATTCGGGTGAAAAATGGGGAAGTGTGTCGGTTCTGGGTTCCATTCCCGCTTACTGTCACGCTTGTGCCCCTGCGCCACGACGTCCTTTGGATATAATAAACTGTCTCATTGTGTTGCCAGAATTAAAACGATATTACTTTGAAAAGGTGACGAATAGACAATAATTTTTATTTCTAGATATTTTATACTTATGTCAACTAGATTGAACCACTCGTAAATTCTTATTAGGTAACTAACCTTTTTTTTATGAGAATAATCCCTATCTAATCTTATCATGTCCTACGTAACATGTTTTGGTCATTTCTATATATTTAGTTTTTTTGGGCTTCACGCTTTATCCCGCATTAAGCAGGGCAGGCAGAGGGAACCTGGGAACCTAGTGCTAAGGCACTTAGTTTCTATTAAAACAATCTGCTCCCCACTTTCCTTCGAATTTTGAGACATTGCGTGTTGAGCGGCTAAACTGAACGCCGCACTTTGTCACGTTAGCAGAGCAAGGAAATGAAAATATTAAATATTTTCCGTCACGCGACTGGACTCATTTTCTGGGCCGGACTGTAATAACAGAAAAGATATATTTATGCATATCAATAGACCCGACATGCTTGATAAACTTACAAAAACTACATACTTCATTGATATAATTACAACTAGGTTTCGAGGTTCCCTCTGCTTACCCTGCTATAGACGGGATGCAGCATGTAGCTTAAAAAGTGTATTACAACACATTAATGTTTTAAAATTTTCACAAAAATTTAAAAAAAGTGATATAAAGTAATTTCTAATTTTAAACCCTTTCAGGCGCCACAACCACCAGAACCATGGGAAGGTATACGAGATGCCACATGCGAAGGCAACATTTCTGCTCAAATACCACCTTTTGAAAACCCATCATATTCGGGAGACGAGAATTGCTTATTTTTAAACATCTATACACCAAATCTCGACGGTGAATTCCTCCCAGTTATGTTTTTCATCCATGGAGGAGGATATCGTTTTGGATCTGGCAGTGCCAGTCTTTATGGTGGCGATTATTTAGTTGAAAAAGATGTAGTCGTTGTAACCATCAACTATAGAGTTGGGGCATTGGGTTTCTTAAGTCTCAATATTCCGGAAGTGCCAGGAAATGCTGGAATAAAAGATATGGTTCAAGCTTTACGATGGGTTCACCAAAACATAAAGAATTTTGGTGGTAATTCGGGAAATTTGACCGTTTTCGGACACAGTTGTGGTGGCGCGGCCGTATCTTTGCTCACAGCGAGTCCATTGTCGAAGAATTTGATAAACAAAGCTATTGTCCAGTCCGGCTGTTCGTTAAACTGTTGGGCAATACAAAAAACACCGATCGAAGATGCCAGACGCTTAGCGGAAGAATTGGGCTGTGAATCATCAGATGTTTCTGATATTTTAGAATTCCTATCAACAACACCAGTGATCGATATCGTCGAAGCTACCGAGAGAGTTTTCCCATTTAATGATAACATTAAAAAATTCACAAATTTCTTCTGTCCGGTCGTTGAGAAGGAGTTTCCTGGAGTTGAAGCCTTCATGACGGAGCCTTTGATCAATATTCTGACATCAGGTCGAGCAGCAGACGTGCCATTAATGATTGGATCTACTACTTTGGAATTCGCAATAGATTTAGGAGCGGACGATCTCCAAATGTTCATACCAAAAGACTTAAACATCGAGAGAAATTCACCCCAGGCTCTGGAAGTTGCTGAGAAAATCAAAGAAATTTACTTTAAAGGCGATCCAACAAGCTCAGATCGTTGCCAGTTAGCTTCCGATTTATTAATCAGTATGGATATACACAGATACATACAATATCTCCTAAACGTTAAGAATAAACCAATGTATTATTATAAATTTGATTATGTAGGCGGCTTAAATATATATGATAGTGTTTTAAGAAACGTCGATCTAAAACATGCAGGTCATTCAGATGAATTAGGGTATTTATTTAGGAATGATAACCAAAAAGAAATTGAATTGTCACCTCAAGATGAAAAGATGAGGGAGAGGATGGTGCGGCTATGGACCAATTTCGCTAAATCTGGGTAAGATTTTTTTCCCATTACGCTTTATCCCGCATACAGCAAAGGGAACCTAGTGTTAAGGGACGGGGAATTAAAGGGGGGGGGGGGTCTTTATAAATTGAGTATAGGGACGCATCGCTCAATTTTTGAAATATTATGTATGACTAGTGGAACTCTACACTGCGCTTTGTCTTCTTACCACTACGAAGAAATGAAAATATCAAATTCAATAACAATTTCTATTAAAGATATTTTTTATTTAAAAAAAAAACTTCACGCTATATCCCGCACACAGCAGGGTAAGCAGAGGGAACCTAGTGTTAAGACACTCCGTTCCCCACTTGCTACCGAATTCTGGAGGCATTGCGTGTTGAGTGGCAGAACTCAACGCCGCGCTTAACATCGACACCAGAGCGAAGAAATGGAAATATAAATTTAAGTAAATATTTGATCTCCTCGAGTGGGAATCGAACCCACAACCAGTTGGTTTTACAGTCACACTTCATGCCGCTGCGCCATGACTAGCCTCTATTTTTTTTATTATTTTTTCTATATGTAATTTTATTATACATTATAATAAATTTATATTTATATATATTTCCAAATATTATTATTACTCATTTTAATAAACTTCAACTTTCTTAATTATTTTTTTTTATATTTAATCCTAACAGTATTGTATTTCTTTTAATTACAGAAACCCTACACCCGACGAAAACCACTATATAACCGTAACCTGGTTACCGGTTAACAAAGACACTCTGCATTATATTAATCTGTCTAATGAATTATCTATCGCGACAAATCCAGATAAAGAAAAAATGGACTTTTGGATTGAATTATACAGCAAATATTTCAAAATTTGGGACCAAATAGATAATATAGAGAGTGAAAAAATTGAATATTCAACTGCACCCGTTATAGTTGAAGAAACAATTATAACTACAGTCACTACAGTTGTAAATAATCATGAAGAAGTCACAGAGAGTGAAGTGTTAATTGATGTACAGGATAATTTAGAACAACAGGTTCAAATTCAAGAGAATGATAACATACAAAATAAGGAAAATGGTCAATCATTCGATAATGATAGCGAAGCTCAAGTAGCAGAAGTAAATGTTGTTGAAGGACAAAACAATCAAGAAATAGATAAAGTTGATGTTGTAGAAGAGAAAATAAATAACTTAGAGGAAAAAGAAAAAGTCAATTTCGTACAATCAGAACGAAAAGTGATAGAAACTGAAGATTTCGGCATAAATATTGGAAAAATATCAGAAAGATTTGAAAATCCGCACAATGGCGTCGAGCATAATGGTAATTTCGATAAGAAACCTCGTCCTTCTAACGAAATTAAAATGGTACAAAATAATAATCTTAATCCTAAAGATGTTATAAGAGCAAACGATCCTCCAGAGGACGATTTACCAAAAAATATAGGTGTTAATAAGTTTGTCAACTTTTTCGAATCTTTGGGCGGTAAAAAGTAATTTCTTTGCGTATTTTTCCAAGTCATTTATAAAATATTGTAGATTTTTTCTTCATTATATATTTTTATGCTTATATGTTTGTATACAGGTTGGTTCAATAATGCAAACTATAAAAAATATCGTTTTTGTATGATTGGATGATTTAAATTGATTTGTTAATTAGTTTCAATTATAATAATTTTTTAACTTAAAAGTATTCTACGGCTAGCTCTTTTTTTCCGATACAAGTAAAAATATATATGTTATTTAAAAAAAAAACGATTTAACTGATGTTTTGTTAAGTTTATCATAAATATTATTTGATCGAAGAAAATAAGATTTATAAAAAAAAACAAGTTGAATAATAATAATCCAAAAAAAAACTAATAATAACGCAATATTAATAAACTTAAAGAAAATTATTAACTTAGAGATATTTAATATAATTTTATTTTCATGATTAAATATTTCGTATTGGTTTTTAACTAACCTGTATATATTTACTTCATAGTCACATAGAATTTTATTTTTATTTATTTTTTTCATATACATATAACGATAAAATATATTTATCTTATTGGTTGTACATTCCTATTTTTATATATAACATAAAGATAAATAAAAAAGATATCATGGAATTTCTTAACTTTTTTTATTCTATTATAAATAGATAAATTTATTTTTAATTTTCATTCTATTCAATATTCTTAAATTTAAAAAATAAAATATTATATTCATTATTCCGTTTGAAAAATTAGTTATGTAATTTAAAAAGTCTAAAAATTTAAAGGAAGTTTTAATTATAACTCAGAGTTTAAAATTTTGAGTTTATTTCTTTAATTTTGAAAATGTTTAAAATAACATTATTATTGTGATTGCGTATCATTATAAGTGATATTAGTTTGGTAATTACAAGTGCCTTTTGAACTTTTTTCTGTTTTTTTTTGTTTTTACATTTTTTTTATTTACCTTCTACTCTAAAACGATGTCGAGCATTCCTTAGAATTAAATAATTGATTAAAGCACATATTAGAATATTACGTAAAGTTATTGTCATATATATATATATATATATATATATATATATATATATATATATATATATATATATATATATATATATATATATATATATATATATATATATATATATAGTCGTTATTAAAAAAAATGTATGTACTGTTTTTGTATTTTTTTAATCTGTAAAGCCTCTTAATATGGCAACATTGAACATTGTTTACCTTTTGTTTGCTTTTATTAATTCAAAATTATGCATTTAAAGTATATGTTAAACATAACTATAACATGTATATTAAAGACTCTTATTTTTAATAAATTTCTAAATTGCATCTTTAAGTTATTAGACGTAAAACACATTTATTAGTGAAAGTACTCTTAAATTTGTTACATATTCGCATTTGCCGCAATATGCAGGTTAACGAGAGTGATAAGACACTCTGTTCACCGCTTTCTGTACAAATTTGAGGTATTATTTTTTGAGTGGAGAAATTGAACGCCGAGCTTTGTTTTATCAGAGAAGAATTGAAAAATTATTTGAATTTAATCTTTTTAATGGCTATCCTGCTAATGCCGTAGTAAATTGGTTTATAAATTATATAAAGATAAAATAACATACAAATAATTACTATGTAAGTGAATAAGAACACATTGGTTAGATAAGCTGGGCCTATAAAAAATATAATAAAATTGTTGTTTTAATTTAATTACGAAATTTATCACTATCTATATTTAAGATACATGTTATTAGAAGTAAATATAGTCTCTACTCCTTTATTTATAAATAACCGGCTTAAGAGATTTGTTCACCATCATGAAAAAATGTTGCCATTTCAAAAAAGTCGTTATTTAATTCGCACTAATGTTAGAATTTAAATACTTTTTAAATGTTTAATTTGAAAGTATGATTTAGAAAGTGCCAACAATTTATATGATAGTGACATTAAATACTAATTTTACTTATTTTTATATAATAATAATTATAAATAAAATTGTATATGGTAAAATTTTGCTTTATTTGCCTTAATTTTATTCTGAAAATAAACCTTTTTTGAAAACCTTCCAACCGCTGACCACTAAACCATACGCTCTTATCAATCTAAGTCGAAATTTTTATACGCGCGCATACAATCTATTTATATTGTTAGTATCTCTAGAGAAACGCGGTGACAGGGCACTACGTTCATCACTTTTTATTATTATTTATCTAAAGTTGTGCAATCAGACTGCAACAATCAAAATAAATATTTTTATTCTTTCATACACTAACACATTAGTACAATAAGGTAAGTCAAATAAAAAACGACTTTTGGGGCGCAGCAGCACAGCGTCTGACTGCAAACACGACTGTTCTGGGTTTGATACCCACTCTGGGGGATGAATTAATTTTATTTACTCCCTGAGCGCCACATTTGAGTTCCGTCACTCAACACGCAATATCTTGAAATTTAGACATACATGGGGAACGACGTGTGTTAACACTAGGTTCCATCTGCCTATCCGTTTACGTATATGTCAATAGATTATGAAAAACATCTCAATTACAACCTAAAGTTTCCAGCATAGCATACTGCTAAGGGCGCTCTGTCAGTTTCACCCTCGCTTTATATCTTGGTCGAATAGGAGAGAAAAATGATTCCACATTTTCCAGATACGACGGGCTCGTGGCAAATACAAATACTTCCCAAAATTGTCTTATACCTCAAAACGCATTTAAGACTCAACGCATTTAAGACTCCCTCTATGATCAGATGAAAATAAATAATATTCTTAAGTACACTTCATAAAGAAACTTGTTAAAATAGTTTCACTGGCAATAGAGGGAGCCAGTACGCCCCCGTACTGTGGACTGGTCGAGGGAAGTTGTTCTGTCCGGGAGTCAGTAGGAAGTCACTGTTGGTCGCTATTATCACATTGTTGTCCTCCTTGTAAAGTTTTCTCGCTGTTTGTTTGTCCCTTGTCTTTTTTGTTGTGCCGATTGTCGTCGAGTGGCGTATGTGTTCTTGTATTAAAATAAGTAATAAAATTTTGAGTACTTTTTATAGTTGAAACAGAAATTTAGAAAATTAGTTAAAATTTATTTCGAAATCGTCTTATTTAAAAACTAAATAAATAAATAAAAACATTGGACACACAAAGTCTCCTATCACATAGGAGAGACGCGTAATATCTTCTCTCTGCATTTTTTAAAGACTATTACAACTCTTAACATTAAGCCCCTAAAAATATATAAAACAAAGCTTGCTAGAAATATCCATAGCAGTCAGTGGCGTAGCTGGGGGGGTTCGAGCGGTGCAATCGCACCGGGCATCAAAAGGAAAGAGGCATCAAAGTCTACGATCAATTTTTTTTCAATCAAGAATCAAAAAATATATAAGAATGAGAGAATGAAAATGAAAAATACAATCTAGGGACAAATAAAATTAAGTGAAATATTGATTTTCTATGAGCCTTTGCGGTAGAGTAAGGTGTCAAGAGAGATGAACATTAGAGAAGTAGGTAAACTGTTACGAATAAGAATAGAAAGACCCTTTAAATTTTTGAGGGGTTGTTCAAGGACATTAGTTTACTTGTACAAAAAGTGAAAATTTTGAAAAATAAAATGAAGTGAAAATATTGATTTTTTACATGGTGTTAGGTTTTATAAAAAAAGAGGGTTGTTGATAAATAAATAATGGTATAAAATCGACCAGTGTTAGGTCTTGTACAAAAAAGGAGGGTAGTTAATAAATAAATAATACATAGAAGCGGTGCACATCGTATTGGATGATGATTCCCGAAACGGCATCGAGGCTAGATATAGTACTACTGGTGAAGAAATACATTGGAGGAGTTCGTAAGATAAAGTGAGTTTTATTGTTTTATTATATTTCAGAAGTGGGTATGTAACTCTGTAAATATATTTGCATATTTTTTCTATTCTTTGAGTTGTACTTGCATTTTATATTTGCTGCAAATGTAATCGTGATTTGTGAAACGTTTGGTGAGGTCACTCTCTGACAATGTGACACGGAGAATAATTATATATTGATATAATCAGCTTCACGCTGTATCCCGTACACAGCAGGGTAGGCAGAGGGAACCCAGTGTTAAGACACTCCGTTCCCCACTTTCTGCCGAATTCTGGAGGCATTGCGTGTTGAGTGGCGGAACTCAACGCCGCGCTTAGCCTCGACACCAGAGCGAAGAAATGGAAATATAAATTTAGTAAATATTTCATCTCCTCGAGTGGGGACCGAACCCACAACCAGTCGGTTTACAGTCACACCTCGTGCCGCTGCGCCACGACTGGCCTCATATATATTGATATAATTTTAATAAAAGAAAAAACAATTTGCCAAGCAATTTCAAAGTAACTTAGCCTGTGAGACGCGTGGTTAGGGCTACTCTCTGACCGTGTAACGCAGGTTAGGCAGAGATTGTTTTGTAAATATCGCGTAATTTTTATGTGCACAATTTTGTTGAAATACCTGCTGATACATTATTAATCTAAAATATTAAATTACTAAATGATTTAAATAAATCTATTTTAATGTATCCTCGAGTAAATTATATTGATTTGCAAATTTGATAATTGAATTTATCATGGCGGTATTTATTTTTTGTGTAGTCTTACCCAACATTAAAGCATTTCAAATCTAATAATCAATATTTCACTGATACGTGTTATTTTGTATTTATGGTGAAAACGCGACGAGACGTCAATTCAGCAGAGCATTCAGTCCGATTAAAATGGAGAAGCGGTGATAGAGTATGACGACGCGGGGTGGCGCCGTGGCAGGTACTATACTCTAGAGCAGCTGTAGTAGCGTAATATATGTGCGTCTAAGAAGACTTATGCAGTCAACAAGCCCTTGCGAGGTAAGAGCTATTGTCACAAATATCAAGATTTCATAAAGTCGCTTGCTCAATGGAAAAACACAATAAAATCGTAATCGAAATTTTAAAAAAAAATTGTGAAAATAAATTAATTCAGTATGCCAAAAACTAAGGCAATGCATAATTATGTTAAGCAGTTAAATTATATTTAAGCTAGCGAAGTCAACCGTAAGGTGTGAATTAAAGCAATTTGACAAATTATTTGCTGGCTTAATTGAAAAAAAGTGATACATTATATATTTTTATATTTATATACAATTTTTATAGAATTTTATTTATATGACCGTATTGACAGTCTTATTTACCGTATATAAAGCGTAAAGCTAAGTCAAGTTAAGTAGTTAGTAGTTATGTATATGACTAAAGTGTATTTTATATTCATATTCACGATGCAACGAGATCGGTGTCTGATGTCACCGGAACGCTGGGAGCGGTCGCGGCCGGGTGCTGTGGCGGCCGGGTGCTGTCGCGGTAGGGAGCTGTTGCGGCCGGTCGCAGCACTAAGAGCAGACGCAGTTAGGCGCTGCAAAGGACACTAGCTGACTTTGTTTTGGTGGTGCTGAATATGAAAATTGGAGGGATCGAAGGCTGCTAGGCTTCACCGTCGGCAGCGCGCGTCATCTACGCAGAAGCCAACGTGCTTTGCAAAGTCCTGCGCGGGCCGCCACCGAAGCAGCAATTATCGTAAAAGAGATCGTGGGGATCCATCGCCGTGAAAAGGTAAAAGGTCAGAAAGTATAACATTTACTTCTAAAAATATTTTACAAATTTAGAATTTTTCGCCAGTAAGCTTAGCAACTACACTATCTAATAACCAAAAATATTGTATCAAAACGGCTTATGAATGTTAAATTTGAGTACATTTCCATTTGAATAAAGTCATAAAATTATGGTAAGGGATACAAGATATTTTTAAATGAAATTTAAACATAATGAGTTCCTAGAAGTATATTATTATGAGAAAAAAAAATGGGAAAAAGGAGATTGACTGTTGAATATATGATTTAAATGACAAAACTACAAGATCTAGTGCAAACGCGTTGAGATATTCTGAGCCTGACCAATTATTGCAATCTTATGACTTGTAAAGACGAAACAAACAATTTTTTTTTTTAACGAACAATTCATTATTCTATTTCGAACATGCATAGTTACGTATACAGTTTCTAAAGCTTACGATTAAATCTCAAAAAAGCATTTATAATTCTAGTTTGCTACAAAATAATACATTCTGTTTAAACTATAAACAGAACGAGTTATTCGTTTCTCAAATATCAGAAATCGCTTATTTAATACAAAATTTGTAATTATATAAGTTGAACAACTGAAAATAAACCTTCCAACACAAATAAATACCTATATCAAAAAAAAATATAAAACTCTAGCATTCAATCTAAATTCATTAATAAATAACTGGCTTGTAAAACTTTTGTAGACTTCGGTAGTGTAGACATTTCATTTAGGGGGTTCTGCATCAAATTCAAACCTCATTAATTACTGACGGAGTCGACGAGACATTTGTGATTAGGTTATAGACGAATATTTAGATTTGCCAGTGCTAATGTCGAAGTATATGAGAGTGCTAAAGAACTTCTTAGTTAATAGTTAGTAGTGGTAGTACTTGGTTTACTAAGATTTATGATACTACTAATGAGCTTCTGTCTTTACATACGGTTCAATTACTTTGCGAGTAGTGAAGATCATGTAATAGGGAAATCTGGACATCAAATAAGTGTAGTCAGTTGTGTTTACTAAATTCAAAATAACATTGTCGATATTTCTAAATCTCCGCACGTGACATTAGTGTTCTATGAGAGAATATATTAAAGGATCGGGCTGTTTTGTCTAGCTTTTTTTTTAATTTTAGAGTACTGCTATTAGCAGTACTTATGTCGTTGAGGATGACTACTGTCATATATCACAGGTTTACCTCTCACAATTTTATTAACACTTTATTTGTTTCTTCGTCAAATAAACTATTTTTTTTAATCTAAATCAGTTTATATTTGTCAAAAAAATCGTTGACTAAGGCCAATCATGCGCAGGGGCACAAAGTGTGACTGTAAAACCTACTAGTTGTGGATTCTATCCCCACTTGAGGAGATGAAATTTTTACTTAAATTTATATTTTCATTTCTTCGCTCTGGTGTCGAGGACGAACAAGGCGTTATGTTCTGCCACTCAACATTCCTCTAGAATGCCTCTAGAATTCGGCAGAAAGTGGAGAACGCCTACCCTGCAGTTATATTGATAGCACAATATAATATAGGGTATTTTTTAGCATTAGATTTATTACTAGACTTCGCTATTTTCTTATTATTACAATTATGCGTAATGTCGCGAAAAGCAAACGGAAAGTAGATAATGGTGTACCTTAAGTAGGTTCCCTTTGCCTACCTTGATATATGCGGCATACATCGTTAAGCTAAAAATTATAATTACACTTTTATTTATTAATTTCGTTTTGTAATTTATTGTTAAGACATTCCTTTTTCCACTTGCTGCCAAATTAAGAGATCGCCTGTGGAATAGTAAAAGCAAGATCGACAACATTTCCATAATAATCCACATACATCACGTTTACAGCCAAACTTTCTTAGTTCGTCAAATTGACGTAATTGGTGGCTTCTTTCAACACTCCTATTATGATCTAAAAACTATTTATTATTGCATTATAAGCTTATATATAATATTGATATTAGCTTATTATTGCTTCGCAATGAGTGATATAATCATCATAAATTACAAATACAATATAGTGTCATGACACTCTGTCCTCCTCTGTTTTTAGTGGCACAATAACTTTTTTTTACATCTCAATCGGTATTGATCCCGCAGTTATTGCGTGTTCAATCAAACACTGTCCCACTGCGCCATGATGGTCTCAATCGACATGATAACTTCTTATCAATAATATATATGATAAGCGATTCTCAGTAAACCTAACCGTATATGAATATAAATATATAATTTTAATCATAGTAAAATAAATCATTATTTTACTTTATTTATTTTTTTTTCGTTTGAAACAAAGTTCGTAGTTTTTAGTTTATACAGGGTAAGTAAAGTATTTATATTTATAAAATAAAATTAATGAAGACCAGCAAAAACAAATTATTTCAGGTGGAGTGTATGTGAGAGATTGACAGATAGATAAAAACACTTTTGTCTATTTCTTACGTATTCAAAATTAAATATTTATTTTTGTCTTCTTGCAAGGCTGATAGTAACTTGTATAAAACATCTCTTTTTATTTTATTTTCTCTACCTATAACTAGCTAAATAATGAATGGCAGTCCCGCTACCTTGCGCTGTAATGAAAGATACTCGGAATGGTCGAATTCGAAGCCGTGGTTAGGGTTCTTTGGGTCGTCGTTGTCATACCACTCTTTAAATTTTTTCATCATATCCTCCATAATAAGCTGCACGTTTTGTTTGGCTGTTACTATGTGTTCATCGGGAAAGGTCGACACCAAGTCTGCCATAGCAGAGAAAAAACTATGTATATGTGTTCTATCGTTCTTCCTGATGGGCGGAGAGTTTCTCCGTTTCCGTCTAACAATTCTTTTATTATTTATTTCTATATATTTTTTTAAATGTTTATTGCATTTCCATTGACTCATTGAAGGTATATTTATCTTCAAATTCTCTTGTGAAAATGATCTGGCCGTATGCGTGGTAGATTGCCTTGCTTTCTTAACTTGTCTTGGATTAAGCTTTCCTATCTTGGGATTATTCAAACTGATTTCTGGCAAACTAGATCTCCTATATGTTTCTTCTTCATCTAGCGACGAGTTATCATAGTCTACCACTTCCCACTTTCCACGTCCCACAGTAGTGTCACTTCTACCAAAATCCATGTTCGCACGTTCGGACGTACGTTGTCCTCTTGTTTTCCTTGTTCTGTGCACCGGTAGGTCATCGCTGATGTCGTCAAAGATGTTTAAATCTACGTTGGAGAGGGAACCTTCTGTGTCATTCAGACATTCCTCAATAGCACTCTCCTCAGCATGAGACAGTGGTGTCTCGTTACTGTCATTGTCAGAAAATCCAGTCACATCGCTACCTGCTAAGGAATCTCTTGTACTTTGCCACTCCAACGTATTTCCCATTTTCTGTAATTCGAGGATAAGAGCATCGAGACTGGTCAACTCTGTCTGGTCGACTTCGTCCATTTTGTATGTATGTTAGGTGTCGTATTTTACAGCTGGAACAAAATACTTAATTAATATCAATAAGTTAATTTCACTCCAAACTCCTCTTCAATAAAACTCCATACATGAGTTATAAAGTAATATTTCCTTTATATATGTCGTTAAAGGCAAATAACAGATATATTAAAATGTATTGAATGATTGTATTTAAATATGTTCCTCTACGTCAACAGCAACACAATGCACACGCTAAATATTTTTAAATATAAATATCCCAAGAGTTAGGCAGCTACGTCAAATTGACGATTAATAAAAATATAAATTATATTGGTACTTAAAATGCAATACATACCGGTATTCCCAAACAAAATATATGCAAAGTGTGTAACATATCGTTATCTTCGCTATAAATACAGTCGGACGTGCGCACGCGCAGCGCCGCTCCGATTGTTACTGAAGCTATACTTCCAAATCGTTCCTATCTTTAGTCGTCCATGGAAAACAAAGGATGTAAATAATAAGAATTTTATCTGTTACTTTGTCATGTGGTCAATTAGTCCCATTTTAACATTTAATAAATGAGGTGTGTGTGTCGCTAAACGACTCCTTAGTTTCCGATAAGTTCTGGAGGTATTGCGTGTTGAGTGGCGGAACTCAACGCCGCGCTTTGCCTCGACACCAGAGCGAAGAAATGAAAATATTGTATAAATGTAAATAAATATTTCACTTCCTCGAGTGGGGATCGAACCCACAACCAGTCGATTTTACAGTCACACTTTGTGCCCCTGCGCCACGACTGGCCTCGTAGTTTACAATTCTTAGTATTATATAAGACATTTAAAATTTTTAAAATGTCTAAAAAAAATATGTATGGTATGGAAAAAGAGGGTTCAGATCAATTATGTCTGTAGAGTTATCATATTGTCGGTTTATCATATTATCATACTGTGGGTCTAATCCTCATTTGGGTTATGAAGTTTATTTATCTTTTATTTCTTGAGGCCAGTTGTGGCGCAGTGGC
This sequence comes from Heliconius erato x Heliconius himera, assembly GCA_013421005.1. Lineage (NCBI taxonomy): Eukaryota > Metazoa > Arthropoda > Insecta > Lepidoptera > Nymphalidae > Heliconius > Heliconius erato x Heliconius himera. The sequence continues at coordinate 19,898 of JAATLQ010034132.1, forward strand.
AATTAATGTGACTGTAAAACCGACTGGTTGTGGGTTCGATCCCCACTCGAGGAGATGAAATATTTACTTAAGTTTATATATCCATTTCTTGGCTCTGGTGTCGAGGACAAGCGCGGCGTTGAGTTCTGCCACTCAACACGCAATGCCTCCAGAATTCGGCAGAAAGTGGGGAACGGAGTGTAACACTAGGTTCCCTCTGCCTACCCTGCAGTGTGCGGGATATAGCAGAAGCTGATTTATTTATTTATTTATTTTTTTGCAGAAATCGTAATAAAAGAAATCGTGATATTAAATTATTTTAGGAGATTTACGGTTTAATTTGAAGTTAAAAGTTAACAATCTCTGAGAGAGTGAGGATATAAATTGAGATCCTTGTTTACCTTATTATATATATTTCGAATAAGATATTCGTAATGTTGCCTACATGAAGATAATCTTCTAGGGTACATTTTACAAACCAAATCTGATCTATGTTTACTGTTGACTATGTTGTTAATTTATTAGTGGTGAGTGCTTGTATTGTTTGCCCTTTAATTACAAGACTAAAATTATGATTTTTAAAATTTGGTAAATCAAACTCAATATATTCAGTTTTTTATTAGCATTTAACATTAGATTTTTTTTCTATATCACGATTTAAAAAAATTGTGAAAAGACGTTTGTGTGCTATTACCAAATTAATGATTTTGTAAATGATAACACGCCTTAGGGATGAAATGCTCGCTCCATACTGTTTCAAAGGTATCATTGTCATAGATAATTAAATATGTATTAGTTTAAAATTTATTTTAAAAAATAAGTCCCGCCTCGTTTCTTGCGCCGGTTCTTCTCAGGTCTGAGGCATTAACTTTAGTGAACTGGTGGTAAATTATTTGACGTTCAAAAAATGAAGCAATATATTATAATTTTTTTTAATAATAATTTTATTCAAAATAAGAAGTTGCAACATTCCTATTTTGAATAAAATTATTTGAATTCGAATTTAATTGTTATTATAAAACCAACGAAGAATATGCGATAATTTGTGAACAAAAGTTGCTTTGACCAGTAGACACTTTGTTTATAAGACCAAGTTTCGCGTACGTTAAAATAAATGCAAATAAAATATTCATAATTAAGAATTTTATAATGTATTTTGTTACTTGATGCACTAAAATTAATATATTCTAATTGCTTTTTACCTAAGCTGACTCATGGAGATCTAACTTTGTTGCGAAATCATCATATAAGTAC
>JAATLQ010034133.1:0-15507 GCA_013421005.1 Heliconius erato x Heliconius himera
CAATGGGACACGAAAATTTGTATGGGAGCATTTTGAAAAGGTTTTTTGCAACTAACAAAACATATTATTTTTAGCCATAATACACTTAAAATAATACCAAAATGCTTAAATTAATAAATAAATATATCTAAAATGGCAAAATATTTGACTTATCTATAAAATTGTATTTTTAAAACGTATTCAAAGTAGCGGGACAAGAAAAGACTCAAAATGTACACTTTTTCTGATTATGACCCAAAAACATCTTCATGTATTTATTTCCATTTACTAAAATAAATAATATTTATCTCTGGATATTGACGGCATTGTATGCATTAATATCTTCACGTGTTCAATGAAATATTTTTAAAAGTCTGAATTTCATATTTTATAAAAATCGGTACAGATTAAATTTTTTTTCCATACAAACTTTCAACCCCTATTTCATCCCTTTAGGGGTAAAATTTTTCAAATTCCCTTCTTAGTGGATGTCCAGAATTTGAAAATAAACATCTGCTCAAATTTCACGTTTCTGCCATCAGTGGTTACGGCTCTGCGTGCGTCTTACCTCAGTCAGTCAGCACAAGTCCTTTTATATATATAGATGTTATTATTTATTTTAAATTATAATACACAATGATTAAATATAATGACTAAATTATTTTTAATAAATATATTTTATATCTGCGTGTTTTACCTACGGTATATTACGTCACTTTAATATTACTTGTGAACAGAACGCGTAATTAAAGAACTGAACTAAACTATTTTTTATAAGATTGTATTTATCTTAAGCTATAATTAAATAATATTATAAATTATATTTATAATATTTTTTTTTATAAATGTTTTTTTTAATTAATTATATTATTTACCAACACAATTAGTTCTGGTATGGATCGTTACATAATGCACTTTATTTTCCATCCACCGCCCATATCAATGTTTTTGATAAAGAAAAATGGAATAATAGGGCGCGGATTACAACGCCGTTTTCATTAACCAGACCCCAGATACAAGAAAATAACAATAAATTTACTAACTAAATACAAACCCTTTCCAAGGGAATATGTAAATGAGACGAATTAATGAGCAAATATTTGATATATTTACTAGTAGGCAGTGCAAGGTTACGTCAGCCAACTTCTAAATCCATTATCAGACCAGCTCAATGGCACCATAATATTGTATCATCTTATCTATATAATATAATAGCTAAGTTGATAGTTGTTATTGATAGAACAATTAGAAGTGATCTCCGATTTTATTACATAGTTACAGCACGACCCAATAAAAGCATGTTAAAAGCTTTCTCCGAAAAGAGCATGTAAATAAAAGTAGAGATCTCTATGAAAATAATTCATTCCTTTTTATTTATACATAAAACTATTGTAATAATAAAAGGAAGAACCATTCTTTGAGCAATCAAAGATGAAAGTGGGGGAAGTAAACTAGAACACTTTGACACTTTATTATCAGTTTATATAAGAAATATTATGCGCAGTAATAATTTATTGAGAGGCCAGACATGGTGTATGGGACACAAGTGTGTAACTGTATAGGATGTGGGTTCGATTTCCACCTGAGGAAATGAAATATTTAATATTTTAATTTCCTCGCTCTGGAGGCAATGTGCGGCGTTGAGTTCCGACGGAACGGAAGCTAAAAAAATATAATAATGATACGTCGATATTGAAGTAGTCGTACACGAATTGTAGTTAGTTGCCAATTCGATTGACTCGAGACAATGTTTATATTAAAAAAAAAGGAAACTTTGTAAGAAAAGTGTGTATGATAATATCGTACTTTATATTGAAATCATACTCTATCACTATTAAAATTTTTGTTTTCAACTCTAATCTGCGCTAAAATTAAGATAAATAATATTCTGTTTTATAATTTGATTTATTGACTGTATCATAAACTAAAATTTAAATCCCACAGGATAAATAATATAGTGAATTGTTTATCCATTTCTTGATCTTCATGAATTAAAATTGAAGCGTAAATGAATTAAATAAGAAGTACTCCCACGGGAGCTATCCCAGTTGATGGTCTTAAATATTTAAAAAAAAGAATTATTAAATAGATTGGTGATCAGAAGAGATTGGAGAGATCAAGAGTTGGATTAAAAGATTATTTACATTGTAAGTTTTCACTTCCTAATGCTTAAAAATGTTAAAAAACGACAAGTAAATGCTTGCATTTTTTGACTAAGGCAACTTAGTAGTATTTTTTATCTGTGCTCTAACGAACTGCAGTCTTGGATTTGTCAGTCTATTCATCTCAAAGAACATAACGTTAAGTACCCAATCACTTTATTCCTCAGGCTTATTCCGATAAATATTGAATTTGAATTAATTTATATAATTTCTGGTTTTAACTTAATTTCAACGTAATAATTATTTTTTGTATTTAAATTATTCTATTTTAATTATATTCATCATTCCCCTCTCTTTGATATTAATTTTAGCTTTTTCCACGCGGTTTAGAGATAAATGGTCTTGACAGACGGACGACATATTTTGACTATATAGAATGAAGGACAAAAAAATGATCTTATAAAGCATGCATTTTTTCTTTTGAGATACGGAACCCTAAAAATGTAGAGCTGAGGTTTGTAATATTTATAATATAAAGTTAAACATCTTTGGTTGAGGTATGGACGTTAAATTTCCGGTCCAGTTAGGTAACAATGTACAATTCAGCTACCGCACACGCGATTACTTTAAGATGAAAATAATCTTGGAATATACGGAATTGAGACGCACGGAGGTTGTGGGTTTGATTACTACTAAGGTGAATTCATTTTAATTTTTTCAAGACAAAGCGCGACGTTGAGTTCCGCTAATCTATACACAATGTCTCAAAATTGTGTATAGATGTGTCTTTAGAATAGCTAAACATGAAGCTAAATAAAAAAATAAAAAAAAAAGAAATTTCATATATCATCTATTAAATACTTCAAAAAATAATTTTGGGAGAAAATAAAAATATATTTTTTGGAGAAAAAGCGTGTAATTTCAATGAAGGTAGGTACACAATTTCCTTGTACTTGAAAAGTAATAATCCTTCCCACACTCATTAAATGCCAATTTGGGTATAATATAAAGTATACTTGTGTAAGTCTTGTAGATTTCTTGGAGTTCTTTTTCATTTTGAAAGAATATAATATTTTCATTATATTAAATTCAAAGAACATAACGTTAAGTACCAAGTCACCCTATCCTTAAGGTTTATTCCAATAAACATTGAATTTGAATTAATTTATAAAATTTCTTGTGTTAACTTAATTTCAACGTAATATTTTTTTTTTTGTATTAAAATTATATTAATCATTCTTTTTGCAATTATTGACCCAATGTCATCAAGCAAACCCAAGACCCCCTGCCTCCCTACAGTGCTTAGGGGCCGTTCAAGTATTACGTAAGCAGTTTTATTGCAATTATTGACCCCCCCCTCCCCTATGTCATCAAAAGTAAGCAATCCTCTTACCCCCTCCCCCAATGCTTACGTAAACATTGGCATATAATTTTTTATTGATATTTTATTTGTATCTACATTTATATAAAAGGATATGTTCCCACTGACTGCGGTAAGACGCTCGCACAACCGTAACCGCTAATAGTCGAAACGTGAAATTTGGACAGATTTATATTTTCGCATTCTGGAAATCCACTAAGAAGGGAATTTGAAAAATGTTAACCCTAAAGGGAGGAAATAGGGGTTGAAAGTTTATATGGAAAAAAAATTAAATCAGCATCGATTTTTATAAAATTTGAAATTTAGACTCTTAACAATGTGCCATTCCCGCTAAGTAGATATAATAAACTTATATATTATTATATTAAAAAACTAACAGTTATATCGTCTACCAAATATAGCCATAATATATAAAAAAATAAATTACTTCTGCTTACGTAATTACTAGCTAGACCCCCCACCCCCCTGTCATCAAAAATAAGCAAACCCAAGACCTCCCCGCCCCCCTACAGTGCTTACGTAATACTTGAACGGCCCCTTACGTAATACCTATAAAAGTGGACGAAGAGAGAGGAACGGAGAGTCTTAATACTAGGTTCCCTCTGTCGCTATACGGCAAACAGAGTGAAACTAAAAAAAAACTATGTATTTTCATGTAGGTAAGGGACAATCGCAATTAACAACGCCATACAAACGCCTTTCTGAGGTGTAATTTGACTGAAAACATACACACGTGTCCCGATCCGATGACAGTACAACATTTCCGTAGTCAAGTTACGTGCGTCAACTTGATATATGCCAGGACGTCCCGGATATAGAGAAAATGTTTTTCTTTTTGTATATTTTTTTACTTTTACGTTGCCGTCGTGGCGCAGGGTAGGACTGTAACTGTACGACTGGTGTGGGTTTGATTCCCACTCGAGGAAATAAATTATTTTTAATCCATATTTTCATTTCGCTCTGGCACCATGCCAAAAGCCTATCGTTGAATTCTACCATTCAACACGTAATGCCTCGAGAATTCGGCGGAAACCTGTGAACGCAAAGTTTTTAATGAAAACAGAGTGTCTTAACATTAGTTTTCCAGGATCCCTCTGCCTACCCTGCTATGTGTGATATTTCTAAAGGATTTACTAATACTAAGTGTTATCTGCGCCGTTATTCTATTAATATATCTTTTAGTAACATGAAATAGTGAAGATTATTGAACAAGATATCGATTCTTTCTTCTTTCTTTGAAGAAGAAAATGTTTTTCCCATAGCGAGAAATAAAAATAATTTCAATATAGTAGTTTTTCAGATATGAATCCATTATTTTAGATAAAAACTATACACAGAAACCAATACATTAATATTTCAGATCAGGAGACAGCCAGCCACAAACATATCTCACGCCGCATTGATAAGTGGAGTGGACGAAATTGTAATTTCAACAGCGGTTAGATATTCATCATGGATGTGGTACAAGTTAAGACTGAGAAACTTTTATTAGAGGTTAAGGCGATGGAGATTAACCCCGTATTCCGTAAACAGCAGGGTAGGTAGGCAGAGAGAGTCCAGTGTCAAAATATTCTGTCATCCACTTTTACCAGATTTGAGATATTGCATGAGGATTAGTAAAACTCAATGCCGCCTTTTGTGTTATTTCCAGAGTGAGCAAATGAATATAATTTAAGTAAAACCTTGTGCGATTCAGAAACGAAAGGTTCCGTTCAATTATCTATAAAAACGGTATCCTGCTAACCCTGTTTGTTATATGGGAGTCGCTTAAACAATATTTTTTTTCAGATTTTTAGTAATTGTTGCTATAGCGGGAACAAAATTACATCATCTGTAAAAATTTCAACTATATGATTGTCATGATTCACGAGATACTGACTTGTGACAGGCGGACAAACAGACTGATAGGCGGACAGCGGATTCTCAGTAACTATTTTTTTGAGATATTTTATGTTCAGCAATGCCATACTTTGTTTTGTGTTGAAAAGTATATATTCTATTGTATTTTTGGTTTCAATATAAAAAAATCTCTAACTGGAAATCGAATCCATATACCTCGCTTATATCCTTTCCAATTAAACCAAGATAGTTAAAACGCCATAACATATCCCGTTTTACGACGCTTCAAAGCTTACTGATAAGGGTTTATTACTTTATATTCTAGACTATGTTTATCTTTTGTGATAAAGGCGTCGTTGCCAGCACTTGATTAGTTGTGAAGAAACTTTAATGTTTACTTACAGACACTGTGATTTTCAGTGTTTCTTGTTTATTACATATAGCTTTAGATAGACATAGAGCATTTGTTGTATATGTAATTGATGAAGTATCTAACTTATTAAATCAAATTAAATCAGCTTCACTCTGTATCCCACACACAACAGGGTAGGCAGAGGGAACCTAGTGTTAAGACACTCCGTTCCCCACTTTCTGCCGAATTCTGGAGGCATTACGTGTTGAGTGGCAGAATTCAACGCCGTGCTTAACCTCGACACCAGAGCGAAGAAATGGAAATATAAATTTAAGTAAATATTTCATCTCCTCGAGTGGGGATCGAACCCACAACCAGTCAGTTTTACAGTCACACCTCGTGCCGCTGCGCCACGACTGGCCTCAAATTATTATTATAAATTAATATGCTGGTTGAGGCGTTAGGCTAAAAAAACATCATATTGAAAAGAAATGAGGCCGTCGTGGCGCAGTGGGCCCGTATATGACTGTAAGCCTGATGATTGCAGGCTCGATTACCACTTGGAAGAATGATTATAATTAAATTATTTTTCATTGCCATTCTCTACTAGATCTAGTCTAGAGTCTAGTATAAAAGATTAAGTCTAGTCTAGAAGATTAAGCCCAGTCTAGTCCAGAAGTTTAAGTTGAAAGTGGAGAACAGAGTGTCTAAACACTAAGTTTCCTCTGCTTATCCTGGTATATGTGGGATACAGAATGAAACAATTTATTTTCTGAGTATAAATCGCTACAGCCTTTATTTCATCCTATTGTAACAATGACCAGGTAGCTGTTTGGTTAGGAGGCATCGTTCTGCTATAACTGTCACGAGAATACAAGAATATTGAAATACCTGTGAAATTTGTTGTCATAAATCATTTTTTGTTAACTTTGACTTAGTGTTTTTAAAACTAATATGGTTTTAAGTCTTTACTAGTATAACATGTTTAACTTTTTACGTTGTATCCCGCACACAGCAGGGTAGGCAGAGGAAACCTAGTGGTAAGATACTCCGTTCCCCACTTTCTGCCGAATCCTGGAGGCATTGCGTGTTGAGTGGCAGAACTTGCCAAAGCGAAGAAATGGAAATATAAATTTAAGTAAATATTTCATCTCCTCGAGTGGGGATCGAACCCACAACAAGTCGCTTTTACAGTTACACTTTGTGCCACTGCGCCACGACTGGCCTCACATTCTATTTATATAAAAACATTCAGTCAACAATCAGAGCACAAAATATAATAATTTTTGTTTCGAAGCTACCGGACCGGATATTACTTCTGCACTCTCAAAATACAAAATAAATAAGTTGTAACAAGCGCATAAAAATTTCGACGGAGCTCGATGAGAATGTATGGCTTAACGCCAGTCAGCCGTCAGAGCGCCAGGTCGGTTTCCAGGAGGCGCGGGTTCGAGTCCCGCTATGTTCAAATTTTTATACGTTTCCAAAATAAATATTTTTTTTCCTAAGTGTGGAATAACACTTTAAAAATGTTTAAAAAATAATAGGCATGTTTTATTTAAGGCCATTGTACCTTCTTGAAGAAGTTTGTAGGTTACATTTACAATTGTTCAAGAAGGTTGTAGGTTACATTTACAATTGTTCAAGAAGGTTGTAGGTTACATTTACAATTGTTCAAGAAAGTTGTAGGTTACATTTACAATTGTTTTATTATTTTAGAAATAACAAAGCGCAAAGTACAACGCTCTCGAATAATTGAACTATAGCTTTGGTTTTCGTTATCTAACGCACTATGTCTGTGACATCATTAAAATATCAGTACTGAAAAATCTGTAGAGATAAACAATATATACATCCTGCAAATTGATATATTTTTATACTTTTATTTTGGCACTATAATGAAATAAACGATTTCATGTTTTATTTTACTATAAAACACTTCTTAATTGCCCTATTAACGTGTCGTATAACCTAAAGCCCTTTATAAACCGAATATCCAACACAAAAATTCGATCGATCAGCAATTCGATCAGTAGTTCTTGAGATCAGCACGTTTAACCAAACAAACTGCTTAACTTTGTAATGTTAATAAGTATAGGTAGTATAAAGTTATAACGTTAAATAAAATAAAGAAAAAGTCTTTGATATAAAAATTAGTGGCTTAAAAAGTTAATGACGTCATCAACATAAATATACGACTTTGGGATACACTTGAATACAATATTTATAGATTTATGATATACTCGCATAAATGTGAATGTCAAAAATATTTATGAATTGTTTGTTATAATTCGAATCCCATTCAGGGCTTTATCGTTATTTCTCCATTCTAGTAACAAGACAGCGCGGCGTTGAGGTTTGCCACTCAAATCAAAATGTCTTGAAAATTGGGTACAGAGTATCTTAAAACTATGTAGCCTCTCCTACTTTTCTGTACTATACCTTACTGCTATCTGAATCCTTCTCTAATAATATGAAATATTGAAAATAATATAAAGGAAATTTATTTAAGGGTGCTTTGGGGAAATGAGACTCGGTGAACAATATGAGAATACACATATTGTGTATATTGTGTAACATTTAGAACTATAAAATTTCTATTTTTAAATGACTATATAGATATTTTTTGAAAAATTATAAATTAGATATAATAGTACAGTTCCCAATAGTTTTTAATAAGGAAATATTTCGCATTCGGCTGGAAAGCAGGATTGAGACTAAGTGCTCTCTGTCTTCCCTGCTATAAAACACATATAAAAATTACTGTACAAAAGCTTGATGGTGCTCAAAAATAGAACTTTTGACATTCCTCAAAACGAATGACCTTCTCAATGATCGGCCATACGACTTTCAACGTTACCGGATTTTGTTCCGGATCCTTAAAGATTAATCAAAACTGAGATTCTTATAAATACTCTAATCTGCAGAGTCTTAGCCACCAGTGTAGGGTTGACTCGTTGTCAATTTTTAACCGCAAATATTTCGAGGAGCGTGCCTTGAAATTGTACAAACTAATTACTCCAGCTTCATTGTATCATAGAACTTCCAGGAATACCGCTTCGTGCCATCTGTACGTGTGTATAACAATGTAACGCTTTGAATCTACATTCTTGATTCGCACAGCGAGTGAATGGAACTTATTGCTGGCGTCTGTATTCACTTTGACATACATTTTACTATGACATATAGTACAATATTAATATCTTGGTTCTATGATAAGCCGTCAGTGAGGAGTCAAAAAGGAACTTCGATAACAAATCCATATATGGTCAAATGTGTAATGACTCAACTCACAAAGATATGGCAGAGTTGACATGTTTTCAACGTTTCCACAAAGATAATTGTACGAACCCTTGCTATCTCGGTATTTTTCCTTCGAAGGTCCGAAAGGAAGAATCAAAGTCCTTGACGGTCGGAGCTTGAGAAATTCGATTTTAGATGTGGCGCTAAAGGAGGAAGATGCCACTCCATGGAGTGCAAAATAAGGCCATCCAGCTTACTCATCCAGCAAAAAAGTCAATATTCATTCGTTGTTAACAGAAACATGATACCAACGAATACTCTCTTACTTTAATATACGGCACAGCGTATAGATACGGCGTGATAGTAATAAAACTATATTCGATATCGATTATATACAATCAAAATAAGATACCCTTAAAAATGTATATTTCACCTCAACGACCACTTATACAAACGAATTACATCTTTACTAATACAATTTGGACCTAAATTGATTAAATTAAGCTCAAGTCCTGTTACTATAGAAGATTAACACTAAAAGCGCTAACGATTAAAGCCTCCCTTGAACCGCCGTTATGACAAATTTGTCCCATTCTATTTATTATAATGATTGTTGGTATAATAGATATTGTTAAAATATTTCGTAAAATATACAGAACACGTTTAATAATCAATTTAATACAAATTCTTATTCTTTAACAAACATAAAAGTGGTAAAAAACAAAACATACAGTAAAAATCAAATTTGGTTTCCTTATAAAATCGTTACAACTTACTGAAACTCTTACAAAATTATAAGTTACTAAATTAGTTAACACTAGGTTCCCAGGTGCCCTTTGCCTACCTTACCCTTGACCATATTTGTCTCATTTAGAGCTATAAACATAAACTGGGTGAATCGGCAAGGGCACTTAGTGGGCAAAGTTCATCAATCAGCACATATGTATAGTTTTGGAACATGAAAAACTTGGACATGAACAACTAAACGCTAACTAAACTAAAAAATTTAAAATTATTTCTGCGTCCTCGCAACGCCCCTTCACCTCAACATCATCCCGGAGCAATGAGAATATGTCAAATTATACCTTCAAATAATAAAATAATAATGTCGAGACAAAAATGACCCGGCGGCACTTCTATTTAAAACGTATTTTTTTCCAAAAGTATGACTGCTATATAAGTTAATAAATTTTAAATTATAATATTAGTATATAACTAATAAAAATTAAAAAGTTAATAAAAAAATTTACAAATAAAAAAGTTGCATACAATCAAACTTATGTATGGGACAAAAATGGGACATTGGCGCTTCTAGTGTTAAACTTAATTTAGGAATTCTGGAATGCCGTAGTCTTATCTTAATTGATGTTAGCTAAATGGACTGAATAATATTATAAGTACTAGATTTTACCTGCGGATTCGTCCGCGTTGTCAGATATAGTCAAAGTTTTGTATGACACGTAACGAATAATTTTTCTTTTTATTTTTTTGCTTCACGCTGTATCACGTACATATGCAGAGTGCTAAGCCACTCCGTTCCTATTAAGACACTCCACTCCCTACTTACTGCTGTCTATTTGTGCTCCTGCGCCACGGCCTCGAAATCGACATATAAATATATAAATATTATTTGTTAGATTTGCTCTACATTCCACATATACGAGTAGATAGAGAACCTGGTGGTAAAACATTCCGTTTGGCGCTTTCCGTTCATAAGAGACATTGCGGCGTTTAGTGGTTACGTCTTGCTGACTTTGTTGACCAGAGCGGGAAATTAAAAAAAAATTTTTTTTTTTTTTAACTTCCCGCTGAAAATGAAAATAATTAACTCCCCCGAGCAGGAATCAAACCTGCTACTGTCGAGCTTACAATCAGAAACTGTACTGCGTACACACATTCATAGCGATATTTATTTGATGATACAAAACAATTATTATATTACACAATATACATACATATATTATATTAGAGTAATAAGATCAAAATCAAACGTAATTAATATCTATAGTAAAGTGAAATTAAACTAAAATTTGCTATAAACCGATAGTATCTTGATTAATCAAATTGATTGAGCAAACAGAATCTCTGAAATCAAAGGCTTCAAATTAAATGCACTCCAACCTGCCATTCCATTCATTAAAATTTTCATTGCCAGACTCAATATTTATAATTATTTTTACTTTTAAAAATTGCTTTTAAGAAATAAATAGCGATATTTATTTAATGATAAAATTTTTTAAACGTCGTGGCACAGTAGTGCAGCGTTTGGCTGTAAATACGACAGTTCCCGGATTCGATTTTATACCATAATTATGTATATTTAAGGTATTGGTCTGCCCTGGTAGACGAAGCGTTCAACCACTTAACAACCTTTTTTTATTCTATATTTTTAGCTTCACGCTGTATCCTGCACATAGCACTCTCAACCGATGAAATCTTCACATGCTTGTGACCCTCTACGACCCGATGGTCTTAATTTTATTATATTTTTTTAATATTACCAACACTCAGTTAAAAAAATAAAAATAAATAAGATTAAATTATTGAACGAATAGGTAAACAATAGTTGAAAATAAAATAATGATTTAATACAAAACCTATAAAACTTATAATAAAATGTGTGCACAATTCACTGGAAGCCATTTCCTGTCAATTGGATTTATAGAAAAAAGGTTAATTATTCCCTATTGCGAAATGAATGACGCTTGAACGCAATATAAAATATTGCATTATGATTATTACTTTTTTTTGGTTTACTTTGTATTCCGCAGATAGTAGGGTAGGCAAAAGGAACTTGGGAACCTAATATTAAGACACTTCGTTTTTCTTAAGACCCTTCTGCTTCCCACATTCGTCCCTAATTCTGTGTTTGTAAGAATTGAAACCACTACCCTCGCCAGCCAACAGCAAGAAAAAGTGAAACTATAATAATTACCTGCTTCTTACCTACTAAATAATTTTAAAACAGTATAAATTATGTAGCAGTCAGGGTATGACAGTATCATCTGACTGGAAACGCGACGGTTTTGAATGCGATTCGGAGGAATTAATTACTTTCGTTTCCTGGCTCGCAGTAAGAAAGTAAGTACGCGGCGTTGAAATCCGCCACTCTCAAATATTGGGCAGGAAGTTAAAAAAGGGGTGTATTAATAGGTGGTTCCCTCTGTTTACCCTGTGATACGGGAAAAAGCGTGAAGCTCTTAATAACACAGAATTGAAATAAACCCTAACTTGCGTACTTCCAAATCGTTTCTATAGAAATACTTCTCTTATCCCCCTATAATCGATTAACACCACGAGTGCTAATTTATTGGAGAGCGTTTAACAAATCCACGAACTAAGATACGTGCCCTCTTTACTTAGGACTAATTGATTTACAACGACCGTATTTAACAATTAAATACTTGTATTCTTCTCGATTTCTTTTATATTTGCTATTGTGTCTTCTGTATTCTTTTCGGTAAATAAAAACAGTGAATATAACTATTTTCACTGTTTATACTTCCTCTATTAATGTAATGGAGCTAAAGACTTTGTTTTGGTGAACGCGCTAATCTCAGGAACCACTGGCTCGAAATGAGAAATTTATTTTTGTTTCAGATAACCTACTTATCACGAAGGCTATATAAGCTATAAGTTATCTAATTATCTTTTTTCTATACTGAAATAGGATTGCTTGCTTGTCAAACGGCTGCAGTTGTCAACGGCCTGATGTTCTGATGGTATTTATTCTATTTTTGAAGAATCCTTCTTCTTTATATTTTTTTTCATTACTGAAGGCCGCGCCTACTCTGGTAGGCCTTGGTGGAGACCTTACATCATAGAGATGGAAGAGACGAGAGCCTTCTATGACTAATGAGTCCTCAGCTTGCTTTAAGCCATTAATAATGGGAAGTTTAGAAATATAGCAACTCTACGCTGGTGGTTTTGCAGCTGAGTGCCACTGATACTCTCTTTTTTCAATAATCTTTAAGAATCGGGAAAGAAATCCGGTTACGCTGAATGACGCATTGGTGAATCATTGAGAAGGTCATTCGTTTCCAGGTATAGTGTTTAGTATTCTATATTTAACCATCACGTTTGTATATAGTACTTTTAAATTTCACAATATGTTTTGTATTATATTTAAAAAGTTGGGTAGGCCGGGAGAACCTAGTGTCAATTTGTCTCGTTCTCCGCTTTTCGCCTGTTCATGTCAGAATGGGAAAATGAAAATAATTCTTACTACGATTGAATCCACAGCCTTATATCGGGCTAACCAACAAATTAGACAGAGAATCTAGCTTTTGTAATATTTTTTTCACTTTTGTTACACACATTTCAATTCTATTTATAATTACAATAACTTAAATACCAATTATAATAACAACTTCCCTGGACAATATTTTAGTACCTAATTTTTACTTCATTTAATATTGGATATCTAACAGTCCTAAATAATTTACACAATATATATATATATATATATATATATATATATATATATATATATATATATATATATATATATATATATATATTTTCATATTGTTCATTAAATCCTATTTTTCCCTCATAGATGTTTTTTTTGGAAACATCGCTGTAAACGTTCTTTTTTCACTACTTCTTGATATTCGAAAAGGATTCAGATAATTGTAAATACAAATTTTACACTGCATCCCGTATATAGGAGGGTAAGCAGAGGGAACCTAGTGCTAAGAAACTCTGTTTTCTACTACTCAATTTTCAAGACATTGTATTTTGAGTGGTGGAATTCAACGTCACGCTATGTCTTGCTATTAGAGCAGAAAAATGAAAATAACGCCCTGAGTGAGAGTCGAATAATAATAAATTAACATTTGATAAATATTTTTGACATCCACGTTTATCAGAATGGAATATGAATCCATAAATATAATATTCAAATGTTTCCCAAAGGCTTTATTTGTGTACGTTGATGATGTCATTAGCGTTTTTATCCCTATTTCCATATCAAAGACTTTTTCTTTCTTTATTTACCTTTGTAAATTTTAATATCTATACTATATATACATACTAATATTACAAAGCTGAAGAATTTCTTTGGTTGTATGTAGCACATAGCAATGTGCTATTCTCAGGAACTATTGACTCGAATTTTCAATTTTTGTTAGTTGGCCCGTTTATGGTTAATTGACAATTTCTGGAGGCACGGCGTGTTGAGAGGCGGAACTCAACGCCACTCTTTCCCCTCGATACCAGAGCGAAGAAATTAAAATATAAACGTTAATAAACATTTCATCTCCTCGAATGGGGATCGAACCAACAACCAGTCGATTTACAGGCACACTTTGTGCCCCTGCGCCACGACCGGCCTTATATTTTGATTTGATTATAATTACTTTGAAAAATAATTGTAAACATACCCAGGAAGTATGTACCTATTTAAAATATTATCTCACGCATTTACTAGAGCCTCTTTATTGTTTTAGCAGGGTGGGAGGAGGGAATCTCTTGAGTTCCGCTAGTCAACAAAATGGTGAATGGAAATGTCTTAATAGGAACTAAGTGTCTTATACTCCGTTCCTATTTAGACACATCCATTACCCACTTTTCGCCAAATTTTGGATGCATTGTGAATTGAGTGACGGAACTTGTTACCACATTGGCCCATACTATTTTTTGTTTTTTTCGTGTAATAATATAACCCACTACCTTTCGCGTTTACAATCACACGCTTATGCCCTTGCACCACGACTGGTTTGATCAATTCAATTTGAATGTTTAAAATTATCAATCTTTTTTCTTCTATCGACCATTTCTAAGACCTTGCTCAGATAATATACAGAGAAGTAATAAACAACAAGGTCAATAGATACTAAGTACTGTTTTCGAGGCATTATGTAGCCACAAAGACTAATGCAGTACTCTTTTATTAATTTGTTCTTTTGTTTTTTTTTGCTAGTCCATTACGTTGGTAATTAAAAAAAATCACCTTCACACTGTATCCCGCACACAACAGCTCACAGTTTTGAAACACTTCGTTCCTCATTTTCACCGAATTTTGGAAGCATTTCGTGTTGAGTGGCGGAATTCAACTCAGCTCTTTGCTTTGACACCGAGAAGATATTAAAATATTAAATTTAAATATATATTTAGTTCCCGTTCAGTTCACAGTCACACACTTGTGTCCATGTACCACTACCTGCCTGGTTGGTTATTTGAATGTGTTTTTCATATTATTTTATAATACAATTTTCGTGGTACAGTGGTACATCGTCTCACAGTAAACCCAACGGTTGTGGGTTTGATTTCCACTCAAAAAATTATGTTCGTTCATTTCCCCACTCTAGTAACAACGGTACGGTGTTGAATTTTGCTATTTCTTTAAAAAATAACACCAAAAGTTGGGAATGGGGTAAGTAATACACCAATATCTAGATAACAAAAGATGATAATAAAAAAGTTTCTTTCTGTGATTGTTGCGGGTAATAAATATTGCAAGTTGTTTGCTCTCCCCTTCTGTATTGTTCTGAAGTCTGAACTAAGTTTCAATACTCCTGTCGCCCCTATCGTTTGCAGTTTGGGGAGCAAAAATTATGGGTATCAACTTAAGAAAAGTTACTAAGATAGAATAAAGGGAATGAGAGTAA